>JABVXV010000060.1:0-262113 GCA_013365325.1 Dipetalonema caudispina | reverse complement strand
ATAATAATAATAATAATAATAATAATAATAATAATAATAATAATAATAATAATAATAATAATAATAATAATAATAATAATAATAATAATAATAATAATAATAATAATAATAATAACAATAAATAATTGATAACAATAATAATAATAATAATAATAATAATAGTAAATAACAGATAATGGCATAGTGAAAGAAAGAAAGGATGGTAAAATATTTAATTCGTATTAGTTCGGTATTGAGCCAAAGTGACAATATACGAAATGAATCATAAATGAAGCATATCATACTCTTTCTATTTATATAAGCTATCATTTAATTGTTTGGACCACAAACATAACTAATATAATCTATCCAACTAATATGTTAGCCCTTCTCGTGAAAAATTCATTTACTCAACATTTGGGATGTTTGTCGAAATTTTCTACACATAAACTTTAATTCCAGTCACTTCTACTACTTATTTTAAATAATATTTGGAAAATTAATTTATCAAAAGATCTTTCTTTTTTTTTCGACTTCATTTCATTTAAAAAGACATTTGCGAATATGGAAGTGTCCATCAGCTTTGTATCGGAAGGATTAACATCGAAGGCGATGAATACATCCATCAACTATCGTTATAATTCTTAG
The DNA here is from genome assembly GCA_013365325.1 of Dipetalonema caudispina. NCBI lineage: Eukaryota > Metazoa > Nematoda > Chromadorea > Rhabditida > Onchocercidae > Dipetalonema > Dipetalonema caudispina. The sequence continues at coordinate 261,486 of JABVXV010000060.1, read as the reverse complement.
GCAAAAACAAAAAAAAAAAAAAAAAAGAAAAGAGAAATTGGCCAAGATGAAGTATGTAAGAGCGATGCAAAGCCTCATATTTCATAGCCAAGGAGAAAAGCTCCTCTAAACAATTTAATTTGGATGAGGAGAAAGGACAGTGACACCTCAATATCCTTGACGAGGACATGAGGATGATGTGTGTCATATGACCTTCCTTTTCATTCTTTATCGAATCAATGTTATTCTTCACCTTCATCATTCACATTTCTTCCAGAAGTTATGATTTCAACTTTTGTATCATTCAAACTTCAATTTCCATTTTTGTACAACATATCTTAGCCATTGTTTCCTTTCAAAACATTATTCTCGCTCAGTGATAGGTATATTTTGTTAGTGCATAACCCTTGCATAATGATAATTCTGATATTATGAATTTTATCATGTGTTATCAATCTTGACAACAAAACAGTCTTTCGTTATTCAGCTATCAGCTCATATGAAAATATCAATTTTTGAATGAATTTTGAATCTCAAAGATGCAAAACGTAAAGAGTAACACAAAAAGTTTGCATTCTTTGGCAAAAACAATAAAGATGAATTTGAAAATTTATTAATAAGAGAAGAAAGAACAACAAAAGCTTAAAACGAATATGAAATTTTTTGAAGAAGAGGATCAAGTTGTATAGCACTGCTGTGAAATGATGAACGTATAACAACGAATCGTATTTCGAACACCTATCATTCAACAATCCCATTTCTATCGCAAAATGCCATTATTATACAAGATGATTCGGATCGTCTAAATTTAAATTTGTAAATTCATTTTGAAATTTATAAAAAAACAATGCTGAAATTTGGATTACCCAATATAGAGATTCAAAGTTAGATAGAGTATTATTTTTCTGGTTAGTTTTTAGAATCAATAAATTCTTAGCACAGAATTGGATTCTCTTTCAATTGACAGGACAAAATTTTCGCTTTTTGTGGATCGTCTCAAAATTAATTTATTCAATGGTTAATTAAATGAACCATCATGCAGCAGGCAAAAAAAGAAAAAAAAGAAACAGCTCCAGAAAAAGACTAATTAAATAAAAAATGGTCTTTGCATGAATGAATAACAAAATCGCGATTATCATTTGTATCCGACAAATGTTGACAATATTGAAGACCATGAATAACAATGTGACCAACCGATCATTGTTATTTTCATTTAATTAACTGAAAGAATATCTAATTATTTGATTTATCTAAAAAGAAACGAATTTATCTTGCATGTCATTAATTCAAATTTTTAAACATATATGCAACATTTCACTATATTAGTAATTTAAAACATTCGTAAATTATGACGAAATATTTTCTGTACAAAGTGAAATTTCTAAAGCAAATATAAAAACAAAACGAAATTTTGTTGATTTTAGTGACAAAAAAAAAGAGAAGAAAGACGAGAAAAATGGATTAAAACCTTAAATAATACCAAACAGTATTAGTTACTTTCTCTCTCTCTCTCTCTCTCTTTCACTCTTTTGCAAATTAAGCTGAGAAAAAAGATATTTTGAAATATTTTAAGGCATTTTGCATCAATTTCCAAAATACTTTGCTATCATCATAAAATTTGTATTTATCACATCCGAAAAAACCTGATGAAATTGCCCTGTTCAACTTAATAGTAATTTAGTGAGGAGTGGTTAAAATTTGTTTGTTAGAAAAACTACGTAAAAAATTCGGCAAGATGATATTGTTGCCAAAAGAACTATCGAATTAGATTTCGAGATATACTTGCATGTGCCCCAAACTTTTTAAGTGAAGTTTTTCAATTTTTTTTAAAAGAATTTTCTATATCCATCAAATGGAAAATTTCAGCAGCAAGTTATTGAACTAATTTCGAAATACGAGCTAACCAATCAAGAATATCCTTCGTTCAGAAATAGGAAAAATTTCTGTGTATCTGATCAACTTCTTCATTGCCGAAAAAATGGCTTACTGATTACATTCATTCAGTTACAAAAAATATTTTTGATTGTGGAAATTAAGTACCATCTAAAAGTTGCTGGATAAAGCGCATATTTTACAATAGAAATGCTATACTTTACTATTTCAAATGATTAGGGAAATATTGAATTTAACAATATTTCAAAAATTTTATTTCAACTTGGTATTATCCTATACAACCTTAAACGATATTACTAACCGACCCTAAATGTAAGCTTAAATGTTTAATGATACAATTTTATGTGCATATCAATGGATGCTAAATCATCACAAATACATTTTTTATGACCGTTTTGCATTTCATTTTAAATTCATGAATTGCTCAACAAAAAAGATTTTATCTGATATATTAAAAAATATATTCTCTGATATCTTTCTGATTATTTCATTCCAACAACAAAAATGATATCATTGAGAGAAGTTAATGATAAACATTTGCTTCTGACTGTTAAAATGTCGTGGATATTCGGTAATATTGTAAGATTTTGTTGATCGAAGTATAAATATTAAAGAGGAAATTATCGGAAATTGTATTAATTATTCATTCATTTGAAGTGAAACAGAACGGATAAATACAATTTCACATAGACAAATGAATGCAGGCACATTTTAATGATTACTTACTTCCATTGTTGACACTGTTTAAATTTGGAAAATTATTTTATTAGAAATATAACTGAAAGGAATATTAACTGATCTTGGGAGAATTTCAGTTTTCAAATTTATACAAAAGGAGTTTAAATGAGTACAGATATGCACAGTATTCAACTTAACATTCATGAAAAATGCAAAAGACGAAGTGCGCAATTCAGGTTGTAATTTTCAAGAATTAAAATAAATGCATTCAGATAATTTGTAAGAATCGAATTGTCACTGGTCTTATCAGATGTTATCATTTTGTGGAAATACGATTAGTACAATAATGATGCTTATGTTTACCTAAAACTAATTATGTAAAAGTTAGTAATTCAGTTTAAAAATTACAATAGAGATACTACAAAGATGCTATTTTTTCTTTTTTTTTTTTTATTCTACAGAATGGTTTATCCAGGAATCTTGGCACTTGATCAGTTACTATCAGTGTAAGATAAAGATTTATTACAGTTGCAACTTTTACTCTGTCCCTTCAAACTTTTGGAAATTAAATTTATAAGTGAATCCATACTAAAAAGTAATTCTGACAGTTTGGATTACTAGGTAAAGATATGTCATTTCATGTCTCTTACTGAGATTTAGGAGTTTTAAATATCACCGATATCATTCTTTTTATGATAATAATCTTAAATTATATCAATCAAAACATCGTGGTACTATTGCAAAGTAAGTTTTGCACATTTTGTTGTACGTAAAATATCATTAGTAAGATTGTTGAAATTGAATCATTGTTGAGCATTCTGAAACTTTTATAAAATTGTGCCATAGAATTGTTACATTTTGAAAATATCCTTCGAAAGAGATATCAAAATGAGAAACAAAAATAGGCAAATAGTTGTCGGCAAAGGATGAGAACAAAGAGAAGGAATTTTCCATTATCATAAATATAAATGGTACTTCAATTTTCTTAAATTTAAAATAATTTGGCTCATTTACATTCTCGAATTTCATCCTCTCTTAAAGTATCACACATTAGTATTATAAAGATATCTCACATTCTTCTGCACATTTACTTAAAAGCCACTCATTGCTAAGAGCATTCACAAATCGATTCACAAAACGAGAATGGTCGATCTCTTAGTCATATGCGCACTCTGTACTCCACCCTATGCCTTTTCATTAAGGCATTGGACTGCCGAGATTGCGCAAAGTAACGAATCGCAACAGTGGCCCGACGGTGATACATAACATAATCACCGTATTCACTTAGCGTACAACCTAAATATTGACGTTGTGGCGTGGTTATTTTCCTATGCTTTGTTCAGATCTGAGTTGATTTCCGGTAAGGTATCCTATCAAGGGTACAATTGGTAGAAAGTGCTGTGCAGTTCTATGCTGGGTGTTAAAAAAAAAAGGAAAGAAGAATTTGAGGTGTAGACGGTAAAAGTTCTACATTGCTTAATAAATTCGGTGTTAAAAAAGGGTAAGTTTAAATCATTCTCTGATTGACTGATAGAAACATTTAATACGAAATACGATCATTGATTTATATATGGATAAAAGAAGAAAAGTTTGAGCAAATCTTTAATGTTAAGCAAGCATGTCATCATTTGACTATTTAATTATTATTTCTTTTTTAAAATAAATTCTCTTGCACAAATATTAACAAATGTTTAAATATGTGGATGAAGTTGAAAACTGAAATTTGGGACGATTAAAAGATTTGATTCGATTTAATTTATTTCAATTCAGGCACATTTTCATTAATTTCCACTTGAGATAGAAATTTATTTAAATAAAACATGCCAAGCGATGGATATTAAAATTTGTATAGCGTGGCATGTGAAGCTTGCTGAATAAGCTATTTGCATTGTGCATATTAAATAGACAAATTATATTTTCGTCGATAAAATTTTGCAAGATGATAGAATACTTTATAAACCCGAATTTTCATTTATCTTGGACCGCTGACCCCAAGTTTGGCTGTGGAGAAGAAGGAGGACTATCTGGGTCAAAAGCGATAAGCTAAAGGTATAGGATCCAAAATAAAGAAAATTGTTACCCAACATACATATTAAAAAAGAGAACCAAACGCTTTATCATCCACACAGGTAAATAATGTTAATGATATGGTATAGCCAGAAATGTTTTATTCAAGGTCAAGGTCATCTTTGAATCGATTCGTATTTGAAAGAATCATTTTCAATCTCATCAATGGCCAATTCCTTCATCAAGTCGTTTATGGAACAATGATTTATTAAATTTGAAAGTATTGTAGTATGACGCATTGTCGAAATGGTAACAAGGAAGAACAGCGGACTAACATTGAAGAAACTTAGCGGCGCAGATGATAACACCGCTGCTCGGACATTATGCACATAAGTTTTAAGTCGGTTGAGATGAATTTTCGAGATGCAGGTAAAATTGTACGTACTAAAGATTGCTAAGTAAGTTCCTTCATGAAAATGCAGTAGTAAGGAAGGAAATGTGAGAATATTGGTAAGTTCGAACAAAGTGAAGATGACTTAACTTACAATTAAGCCAAGCATAAGATAAATAAGCAAAGTGAAACTATACTTTTATAAAAGTGTGAAAAATGAAACTTGGAATTTTGATAAGAAAAGTTTCGAAATTCTTTTGCTGTTTAGCTTGATTTTTTTGCATGAACGATGCTATCACCAAGACAAGCAACAATACTCAAGGGATCGGGAATCACAGAATCAATCGTTTGTTGAAAAGTTCCGAAATTTTCAAATGATAAGCAATCATACCGATATGGTTCTCTGTGAGCTTTGATGACAAGCAATACTTCGAATTTTTCGGAAAGCTTTTCGGTTAATTGTTAACATTTTGTTTAATTTCTTTGTGAAATACACAAAAATATAATCTAACTAGACATACGAAACTATCCATCCAGAGATCGACAAAGAAATTGATTGAAGAAATACCGATATCTTTCATTATCCCATAAATTCGAAAAAAAAAAAAGTTGAGACTACAGAGATTTTTAAAATGTTTGGTATGGAATTTTGTTAGAAAAACAGTGCTTCATTTCTAACAATATAATAAATGCTTTTCGGCAAATAATTGGAACTATCTATCAATTTTTATTTAAGCAAAAAATGATTTCAAAAAAGCAGCAAGAATATAACAATTCGAAAGAAAAAACGAAGACAAAAAAATTTTCTTCACTTTATTCAATAAATTAATTTGGAATTATGAGGAAAATTTGTCAAATAGCACTCTATCGTTTATCGTCAAAACAATATCATTCATTTTGTGATCCTACAGTGTTGTAGGCAATCTTCCACGTATTTGAACAGCTTTACTTACATTTCCTCTACCATCATTTGGCTCAAAATCGAGGATACCAGCAGCTGATCCCCATCCACTCATTCTTTCATCATTCGTTATCGTTCCTGCCTCACAATGTGATACATTTGTATCCGAACGAGCTGTCATCTACAACTAATACTTCACATGTTATAATCAAGGAATAATTAGTTTACTTTAACAGATGAAATTTTCAGTTTTCTTAATCATAAACAAATCAACCGAATAATATTTATGCATTAAAAATTTCGAATATTTCATTATTTTTTTTTCTTATTAAAAGAAAAAAAAAAAAAAAAAAAACATGGCACATTTTCATGAGCCCAATCTATATTATACTTACAGGACTACTCAAATTATCTTTCGCCGTTACTTGTTGATCTGAGTAAAGTGCACGCTTATCTTCTTCGTACTTTTTTTTCCATTCCATAAGCATATGTTGGCTCATAAATTTCTGTAAAATAATTTTTCCAATGATTTTACAATTTCAATAAATTCAACAAACCATTACTTTTTTTTAGCAAAACTGCATACCTTATATGTAACAGATAAATATTCGAATACTTTCTTTACAGCTGTTTTCTTTTCAACACATTTAAGATTACATACTCTTTGCATTGGTATTTTCGACTTCAATATATTAGTTACTGCTCTGAAATTTTTGGATCATTTTGAGTTTGCAAAATTTGAATATTCATGTAGAAGAGATCCACCACTTGAAAAAAAAAAATCTACACGAATTTTTAACCTAAATGCTAATTTAAACTTTTACATCATAAAGTGGGAGAAAATTGAAATTTATATGGTTCGAACTGGGATGCTCAAAGTTATCATTTTCAAATTTAGCACTAACTTCACCGGTTTAAAATCCTTGTCCTCTTCCTCATTGATGGTAAATACAGATAATCTTTTGGCAGCATCGAATATTGGACTTCCCTTTCGCGTCCCCGCCTTTCCTCGATCGACTGTAATATGTATACAGAAATAATTCTGGATATTTACCAGAATCCCAATTTTATCTGTGATTTCAACAACAGGATTTTGGCAGAGTAAAAATTTTTTATGCATCATTTATCCAACAATTTGATTAATTCTTTTTACATTCAAAAATATAACAAATGAAAGCCTCGTTTTAGATTGATGGAATTTCCCTCCTTAAAGTTTTTCTACATCTTTTAGTTATTTTTTTCAACATTTATACGAATAAAGAATTTCTTCTGAGATTTTTTTTTTTTTTTTTGAGTAATTTTTATAATCTTTTGTTTTTGAATTAAGTGACAGGATCAGGAATGATAAACTTCGGTCCAAAAGGGCGGCAGCTAATCATGAAGTCTAAGCATGGGTTAGTATGTGTAAATGTCATAGTGATAAGTAATGAGTTCGGGTTAAAAGTTCACAAGGTAATGTTATCATATCCAGAAACAATTCTTTGATTTCTGCCATCTGTTGACAAATTTTTCTCAACCTTTTTCTGATGTTGATGCAGCCGGCAATTCGCTATCTTTCGCAAGACTGGTCGCAACACCTTTGGGGTCAAATTCTCGCTCCACATTAATTTGGACCAATGGGGCTTGATATCGCACGGTGGATGTGGAATTACTGGGTATCGGTGCACCTTCGGTGAAATCGATACATAGCGTCATGTGGGCTGGACTGGTGCATGATGCCGAGAAATAGTTGCGCACTGCGTTTTGCACCACGTGGCGCACCATCTGCCAAGATGAAAGATAAATTTTTCTCAAAAATTGTTTAAAATTTACAACAAAAACTTTCCAGTTGCTTGGAAAATTCTCTTAATTCAGAATTCAATGATGACATTATTGCTAAAATAAAATCATTGAAGATCTTCAAATTTCAAAATATTGCTGATATAGTCAATGAATTAACCGCAAGATCCGAGCAGGCATATTCCGTATCAAATTCCGAAAGCACCGTACTGCTTCGCCGTCCACAGTTATGCTTCCCACTCTCTGCTATTGACGACATCGACCGTTTTCTGAACGTAGAACTAACATTAAATGATAATCATCTAAATTTTAATTATTTTATATCTTCAGAATATTCAAATTTCTGAACTTTTTGAATTTTCGCTTAAATATCGAATTTAGTATTAATTCGAACAGTATAGCTGACTCTTGAAGTATGATTCAACTATTACTGTAAAATCGTTAATCTGGATAATTTTTACTTCCTGTCATTCCAAACAAGTTAAACAATTCCTAACATTTTTAGAAAGAGAAACTAAATTTCCAGGTCCAATATTTTCGTCTGATTTTTTGTTTAAAAAAAAACTAAAATGCGAATTTTTGTTTCATGAATTCCAACTCAACAAATTTATTCTTTTTCCATAGCAAAACCATTTTCACTCCTGCGATTGTTATCTCAACGTGTTTTACGCAAAATTTTCGATTCTAAGATCGCATTTTCAACATTTTCATGAAATCTTCAGAAAATTAAAAATTCCTTGTGCTTTCTCGTATTTTTTTACACCACAAAAAATATTTCCATATATTGTGTCTTTCTATATGCAAATGAATTATATGTGATGAAGCATGGAATTTAACCAATTAATAAAGAAAATGTGTTCATATTTAAGGGATTTCAACAATCGTTATAAAATTAAATATGGGGCTGAAAAGAACGGCAAGTGCAAAGCGTTGTAAGTGGTATTAAATTTGACGAGCAGCTGCTAATTTTTTAAGAAATCAAAGATTTATTGCTTTCAAATCAAAAAGTTGTCTTCGATTTTTTTTATGATTAAAATCTGAAGTTTATTTTATAAATCATCAAGTTATTTAGGGCAAGGGATGTATCCGAAATTCCTAGGGTTTTGCAGCGAGGATTCATGTTATGATAACAGAAACAATCATTGTTTTGCTGTATTGTAGTCTATCAGAGAGATTAATTACTAATTAAGTTTCAATCTGATGCAGCAATAGCTTTTGTCTGTCATCATCAACTTGAAGTTATCTTAATTATTTAAACGAAATAATTATCTGTAGCATTGCTATATGCAATTTTATAGATAACATTTCATCTTTTAATTTTCCAACAAGTCTTTGTATAACCTCAATAGGTATAATATTACCTTCTATTTGTTTACTTTCCGGCATCTGTTTGTCTACATCCTTGTGTTTTTCTTTTGTTGGAACGAAAAAGTACCGCTATGTCGAAGTGGAACATGCTACCGTGAAGTTATTTTTTTAAATTAGTTCTTAAAAATATTAATTTAGTCGCATATAAGCCTTTGTTAATTTTTATTCCCTAATTAATTAACATGGAAAATTTCCGTATTTCAAGGAGCTATATCACTTATATTCACTTGCTTTTATTTCTGGACTGATAAGCTGATAAGTTGCGTTCTAGCTGAAAATTTGATTAAGACAAAAAATTTTTGATGAATTGAAAGGCGTGGAGAAAATGTTCCGTAAATGTATCAAACCCGCTCTTATTGTGGATATAAATTTATATGCGATATAAGCGCTGTTGAATGATACATTTCTTTGAATGTAAAAAATTCAACTAATTAGTATTTTCCATGGAGATGGACTATGTTTCAGAAGCAAATCATTGTTAGACTCTTTCATTATTGTGATACATTAGGCAAAATAACTTCAACCAATCATTTGCAGAATATTCTTTTCACAATCAAATTTAAAATATTGTAGTAATAGAAATAATGGCTTCTGAAATTTCTTAACTTTTAGACTTGAATTATTAAACCTTTCCCGAGTGTTTGGTTGGCATCAACAGTTTTTTTGTAAAGAATCGGATTTCAACAAACTTTTCTTTTAATCTTCCACATAAACATACATAAAAAAATCTCTTAACTTGAATTTATGCAATCAATAGCAATTTCGTTAGATTGTTATGTTGTTTGGAACCTTTTTTCTTCCGCTCAGTTTATCTCGTTTTATCAAACATCTTATCTTATATAATTAGTACTGCATTGTTGTAGGTAATATGATAATAGTAATATGACCGCCATGGGAACGTATATTTTGTTGTTTTGATGACAATTTGATACGATTTTTCGATTTTTTAGCAAATTTTCCTTTTAAAAAATTAGACAAAATTAAATAATTTATTTATTGACTTAATTTATCGTATATTTATTTATTTATTTCTTCAAGAGCTGGCTGTTAACGAAACTATCAATGCCTTTGGTATGCTATGATTGTCAAAAGGGTCATCAGCTCATGATGATGATAATAGTATCATAAGCCTCAGATATAAGTAGAAATACATGAGAAAGAAAAGCATAAGTTAAATTTCCTGATAATTGGCGCGGTTGCAATACCAGGCCTAATCAAAGATTTCAGCATGAAAAGTGAATATTCGGTAATTATTTTTTATCCGAAAATTAATGATTAAATGAAAGAAATATAAACAAACATAGTTTATTTGTTTCGAATATTGCTTAAATATTTATTTAAAAAATTTAGAAATGTTCAATAATTCTTTAAAATTTTTAAAAACCATATATCACTTCTGCATTTGTTGCAAAATAATATTTCTTGCCTGGAAATTTAAGAAATAAATATGTCAATATGATCAAGTGAAATGTTGTTTTAACTTGTAATAATTATATGTAACAAAATCCGCCGTCTTTTACCCGCTCTCCCTATCTTGAAAAGAGTATCTGCCGAATAGTTATTCTTTTTTTCACAGCAGGCAAAGAGTTACAAATCATCCGGAAGTATCGGAAAACCGAAAATTATGTATTATTGAATTGGTAAAAATGCAAAACAATCTGTTACAAGTAAATTTGCATATTTCTTATTATTCCTCATTCTAATGAATTTATTTTATGGAATTTCGTATCCTAATTTGAAATAGAAAAAGTAGTAAACGATTTAAAAAAGAACTTTGAATTGTGGAAAAAATGGCATTATATCCTGAGAAACTTGCATTCTCAAAATTCCTTGAAATGGATATATGCAAACTAATTAGCTATATAATTTAATCTACATGCAGAAATTAAAATGGAAATGGGTTCATTGAATAGAAAAATACATCGAATATAAGGTATTTACGCCAGCAATTATTATTTAATGAAAAATAATGTGATTTAAAGTACGGTACTCTCATTTCAAACTTTAACTAAGAATGTATTTTTCAGTTCATTCATTTCAAATTTTCCATTTTTTTGTATCATAAATGGTAAAAGAAAATTGATAGGGAATCATCAAATCCCAAATCATGTTGTGCAAAATAAATGAAAAGATTTCAACTGAATTAGTACAAATGAAAAAGTACTGAGACCATAACTTAATTCATTTCCTCGATTTCTTGTCTGTTTATATCCTCGTTTACATCTCCTCTGGATTAATTCAAATTTTAATTTAAGTAAAATTTAATTTTAAGGAAAAATTTCTTTGAACACTCTTACTTCTGCTTCTTTTCAATTCCATTCATTCAGCATAAAGTTCCTAATTTGTAAAATTTTCAATTTAGTTCTTCATTTCTCATTCATAAATGAGTAAGTTTTCTGGTTTGGTCTATCGTTGCTTTTCCAACTGTTAATGGTATGAATTGTCAAGAAAGTAATCAGTGCATTGATACATCTCCTGCTCTTTCCTGTTTCGTTTTTAAAACGGAAAATTGAAAGGTAAGCAGTTTTTAATTCTAATGAATTAATGGTTATCAATCATTATTTAATATTTCTTACCAACCATTATTTAATATATGACAAGTTGATAAGCTCATTCTTAACTTTTAATGTTCATTTTTCCAAATTTTTTATCTGCCAATATCCTTTTGTCATCACATCAAGTTTAAAAATCTGGCAATGCAAGGTATTATTTATTTGAGCTATTCCGTATAATTAAATTGGACCGGAAAGAGATCTATTGGCCATCCGTTTTTCAACCCTTTAGAAATTTATCCAAGCATTGCTGACAACTACCGTGGAAATTTTATGTTTGTGGTAGAAGGAATTAGCAGTTTTGTAGAAGACAGTACAGTCCTCTTAATTGAGTATCACGACAAGTTGTTGAATATAGAATTTATTGAATAATACAGCAATTAATACCAGCAGATGTTATAATAATTTTTATGGCGTAATAAGTTAAGAGTCACTGAACAGACAGGTGGTCTCAGCTCTCAATAAACAGAATAAAATAAGGAAGGTGGAAGTGAGTGAATCGCTACTTTGTAAATGAATAAGGTGATTAAGTTTCGTAGAGATGTGACCCTTATATATGTATGTGTGTGTCGTGGGAGTGGCTTACAGGAAGCATTATTGTAATCTTGTCGTAAGTATATGACATAAAGGACAATATTTTACAATCCTAGCTTAAGCATATGAGACAAAGGATAATGTTTTACAATCCAAGCTTAAGCATATGAAACAAAGGACAATGCGTTGCTGTCGTAACCACAGATAACAAAGACGCATTGTGTTGATATCTCATCTTAGACAAGGATGAGTATAAGTTAAATGATTTTTGTTTACAATTTACAAGAATAATTGTTTCGTTATAAAATAAAGCATCAATTACTTTAATTACAAGTAATGTATTATTATTCCTTCCTTCGTGACAACAACTGTTATTTCATCGTATATTATTGTTATATAAATTGGTTGAGGAATTTGTGAACATTTTTGAAGTTCTTTTTTTTTGTCCAATAAAATCCTTTCCACTGAATGCATCTTCACTTCCTTAAATGTTTATGAAATATTTATATCTATATTTTTCCAAAGAAAGTTTAGATAAATTTTTTACAAATTATTATTTTGTTAAAAGTTGACAAATGTAACAGTTTCCAAGACTTTTAACATCGCTAAATAAAATACTGCCTGAAGGATTTAGTGCTATTTCGAATCATCTCTTTTGAGAATATTAAAAGAATTATTCTGATCCCGGAAAACTTAAGAAATTGTAATTGGAAGGGAAATGTTAATTTCAATGACGATTTAATCATTATCTTCATGTTGATTACATTATCATAAGTCTGGCCCAAAAATGACAATATGTGTAACTTGGCTAATATTGAATAATGACAATTCATTCATCGGAATGGTTGAAGTAGCACACTTACTGATAAGATGTTTCGTTCTACACTAATTAGAGACGTTGCATAAGTACCCTAATTTCCGTATCACTCTAATTAGGCCAGGCGTGGAATATGACCAAAAGTACACAAAATATTTTAACAAATATCCAAATTAGAAACTTTATGCGATTTTTTCTACTGAAATCTTACTAAAATTTTTGTTTAGAGAATTATTCAAATTTTGTAAAAAAATTTATCTCCACAGTAATTTCATCTATTCGTACATTTGTATCGTTGAACTTTTATTTAAATTATATTATGATAGCATCTGAATCTATTCTTTATGCTTGTTTTTTGTTCTAAAACTTGATGAAAGTTTATCATGACAGTTAGTGCTGAACGATTTTTGATCCTTTAATTTTGACGAATTATATTTGAAATCTATTTTCTCACAGAATTTTCCCTCATATTAAGAAGGAAATGCTTTTGCTTTCAAACAGTGATGTTTAAATAAAAAGAAAAGTTAGGAGAGGAGAAACATGGATAGGAGAGAAAAGATTATTGACACAGCATGCCAAAGAAGGAATGAAGAAATACCAGTTTTCTGCGATTCTGATTTTAATTTCAACTTTGGTCGTGTGTGTGTGTGTGTGTGTGTGTGTGTGTGTGTTTGCATGAATGCTGAATGTATTTCTGTTCCAGCGAATTTTACTAGTACAGAAATGATTTGATTAACTGGTTTATCACTTCTGAAATTACATTAATGAAGTTCCTGACTTCCGTAAATTTATTCATTCTCTTCATTCACCTTCAAAATAAGATAAGCTTTAGGGTCAGTCAGTCCCTGCTTTTGATGAAGTTCCTAAAATCAGTTTTGTCTGTCGGCATGATCAGTAAAATATAAAGTACATTAAATCTGGTCATATAACTACAAGCTTTGAATTAAAATTAACTCAAATTGTATATTTATGTTCCTGCGCGAAATGTATTTTGCAAGCCCAGTAGCAACTGATAATAACTGATCTTATCAGAAGGAAGTTTTTGCTTATCTGTTACTCCTCACGCCATGAAGAAATGACTTTTTGGAAATTGAAGTGCATATGATAATACAAAAGTTTAACAAATAGGTTAGGCCACATTTTGTTCTAAGCCATGTTTTTTATCTAATGCAGAATCATTTAATGGGTAGGGTAAAAAAGTAAAAAGTATAGTGTTAGAATTGAAAAGGTAACTTTCAAGATCTTTATCGATCAGGCATGGACATCATTTACGGAGATCTGAGAATAGGGCACTAAAAAGATCAACAAATACAACGAACAGTGAAAGGGAAAGGAGGACCGAAGAAAACAGGAAAATGGATATTTATTTGCTTAATTTTTTGTTCATAATTTGTTTATTTTGTATTTATTTGCTTGAATGAATAAAATTCAAATATTTAGATTTCATATTAGTGGTCAGCGATGATTATTATCGATGTGAAAAATACTCTAAATTGAATCTAACAACTATTTTCTCTAAAATTAATGCAATTTTTTTATTTTCTTAACGTTTCGTTGATTACTTCCATAACTGTTTCCTTTTTTTTTTTTTGTTTTTGTTTTTGATCTAACTTAGTATAATGATCAATCCTTTTGAAATTCAAAAAAGAAACAAAAACTGACGATTTATGCATTTCAAGCTGTATATTAAATATATTGATTAATTATTTTGTAATTAGATTGAAAAAAAAAAAATTCTTTTGCCGATTAATCATTCTTTCATTCCCCACAGTAAATTTTTCTATCATCTGAATCTCAAGCTGTGCAAAATTTCAACAGCAAGTATTATTTCTGAGATGCTCGATTTCAAACATTTATGCAAATATAGTTTGAAAATGCTAAACTTAAAATGGAACAAAAACTACATACAAACTTCATAAAAATTTGATTTCAGAATTGCAAACAGAACAAGTCGGTCAACTAGCATTTTAAAAAAACTAATGATAAAATCATAATCAGAACCATGAAAAGGGTAATGGTTTAAAATTCAAAGGATTCAAGAGGTCAGATCTAACAGAAGTAAGATAAGCTTGTAGTCACGAGGACAAAGAAAGAGATAGTTTTTAAAAGTCACTATTTTGCAAACAAGAGTTTACTTTTAACAAGTTATTTTTCACTACTCATCGTCCTATGTACATATATTTCTCTATGTATGCTCGAATTCGGTCTACCCTGTATAGAATCAGGAAAGCTGTTCCGGACGATGCACTACATTAGGAGTGCCAAAAAATCAACCAACACTCTTTCCTTCTCTCTCCTCTCTCTTTAATTCATTTGTAGCCAAACTTAGAAAAAATTGTTTTGATCAAATTCCTAAAATATAGTTCGCACTTCTCTGTTTACTAGAAGAAATATCTCATTCACAACAATCGTTTATAATTCGTTTTTCACTATTTGTTCGAGAAATAATATTTTACGATAATTGTTAATAATTTTATGAAACATTGTGGAAATTTCTACAACTCTTGTCATTCTATATGACACAACAACATTGGAAAACATTTTCGTCAGTAACTTTCGTACAATCATTATAAATTGATATCAAATATTCAGTTGTTTATATAAGAAATTATTAATCTTTTGGTATAGAAATAAACAAACCATTAATATTTAAAAATCCTAAAGATAGAGATGCTTCATCAATAATTCTAAATTTCTAACCTTTTTCCGCTCTGGTTAATCAAAAGAAAAAAAAAAGCGACAAAGATTAAAATAAAGTAGTTCCTTCTTTTATGCGAAAATAAACTTATCTTACCATCAGACTGAAAAATGTTCAATTGCTCATCAAAGTCAATTCAAATCATTTAACGATTCAATTTCTCTTTTATTAACTCGTAGTAATAATACATGCAATTTTCAATTTATTAGCGTGTATTTTCGAACAATTTCTAATGAAATATGGTCAATTTTCATATTTCCTAAATTAATTTTTATCTAAAGAGGAAATAGGATAAATGATTGAATTTCACATCTCTTGGGTTTCACTTTCAAATAATAAGTGTAGGAAGTTTACCTGTCAATTGGCTGCCTCCAGCACGTGGCCATGCTATGCAAATTAATTTGTTACGCTGATTAGTCTTGATATTTAGATTCGATTCAAAAATTATATTTTACAGGAATTACCTCCTACACAACAATATTTTTTGAAGATGATAAGTGTTAGTTCCACTCAAAAGCACTAATTGGTTTCCCCCTCATTAAATAATTAGTCCTGAATTAACTAACTAGATTCTCGAAGTATGAAGTTTAGTGAATCTTTCACTGATTTCAATCGGATAAAAATTCAACAGCTTAAGCAGAAACGTACTGTGAAGTTTAAATTCCTTACGATCACTTGTTACGGAAAACCACATCGATATCCCATTATTTTTTGAATCAAATCCCATTTTGAAATTTGAATAATCTTCTTGTTGTAGCTATATTTATTTATCTTTGCAATTCGTTTAACGAGTATGTACCAAAGTCTTTTCTCTGTCAATCAACTTTCAATACTTTCAATATGTCGATCATATTCATCTCAGCAGCAATCAATAACACCCTTTCATCATATTCGTATCAACAATTATCAGTAACGTTAAGTGATAATTGTAGGAGGCAGTTGCAACACTTCTACAGAACGATTAGCCTAAACGTATAAAAACTTTGGTTCTGTTTCAATGAAATGATTAGATGTGCTGAAAAGTTTAGGCCTAGTGTTTTTCAGGATAGCCAAGTGTGTCATTCATTCAATATCAATTGCCAACTGTTGTTTTCAATATTTTGATCATAAACTTGTTAGAAGAACTACTAAAATACAACCGTATGCTCGGATGACATGTGGACATTCTTAGAGTGGACATCCAAGGCTATAATCATAACTCATTCTCTTCATACAGCATTCCTACCATGCAATTACCCTTCCCTTCAAGCAATTATTGATAAATAGTGAGAATGAATTCGCTGAAAATATGCAAATTGACTAGAGAATGCAGACAGAATGAAGTATGTCCATCCGAATTGCTTGCTTGTCATGGTGACACAGACCCTTGTCAAAGTTACCAAATCCGTTTTTACCATGAAACGATAAGAAGAGCCTTAAATGAGTAGTAGTAAGCTTTGGTCTTTGGAGTCATAACGTGAACGCAACGCAAGAATGGGAAATGAAGCAGGAAAGCGGAAAGGTTCTTCTCCGCTTGTTCCGGAATCCCTGTTAATCCATTGAAAAACCGGAACTCATAAACTCACCCCGAATTTCCATCATCTCCTTGCAATGATTGGGTTGTAAAAGAAGTACACTGGCACATTGCCAATTGACGTCTCTCTGTCGTGCTATGCTCTATTTCTTAATGTTTGATCATTTATCTCTCTCTCACTCTCTCTCTCCCTTAATCCATCCATCTTTCTTATCTGTCTATCAACCTGTATACCCTCCATTTCATTAATACACTCTCATCTTCGATATGCTTGAAAAGTGCCCTGGACAGAATGAAGGGAGAGTATAATAGCCTATACCAATCATTCAACGTGTTCCCTTCTATACTCTGCATCCATACTGTTCTCCTCCAATTCAACGCTCTCTTCTTTTCCATTTCTCTTACTTTTCTGTCTATCTTTCATTTATCTTCTACTACTCATTTTGTGAACCTTGCTGCCAGGCGTGGGCGTGCAATTTGTATTGGTTATGTCGACGAAAGAGAGAGGGAGAGAAGGAGAGAAAGGGAGGGACAGACATATAGGAGAAGAGGTGTAAGAGGGATTGTATGGAAGAGGATGGGAAGTTGGCGTTGGTGTTGTTGCTGCCGCTGTTGCTACAACCGTCGCGGTCGTTTATAACCAGCCATTCTTGTTTGCGTTATCGTCGTTATTGATAGCGTTGTTGACCAAACTGGGCAGGTGATGTCATCGTAATCAGTGTGACACGCTGCAGGTTCAATGCATGCTGCATGTCATGACATCGCTAGGAAAGCTTTTACTCTTAAGGAGCATTTCCTGATGGACATAAAGGGATTGCAGGGACGTATTTCGTTTATTATCAGCTCAGATCGATACATTAACTTATAGATTATCTTACAGTGATATGATAATTAGCTGTCTGTTAATTCCACTAGTAAGACTGTTTTATTAGTTTCATACGTGGAATTATTGTGAGACAAAACATAAGGTCTTCGCGTCTACATTGATCATTTATCCTATGCAATTTCAAATATCTTTACTATAAAAAATGGAAGCAGTGGTGATAGTATAAGTTGGCTTAAAATAATTCTTCAGCTCTTTGTTAGATATAAGCCTAAAGATTAGATGGAATAAACTATGTTATAGGTTACATTAGGCTATAAGACATGCCAGTGCTTTAAAGATCTTTACAGTTAATATCACTCACTTTTTTTTGCATAATTCTCCTCTCATCGCATTACTTTTATCTTTAACATCTATATGATGTTGAATATATATATCTTCTTTATTAATATACACTTGCGAGTGATTTGATTACTGCGAGATTTTAAATAGTTCAAAGCTTAATTTTGCAATATTGCAGAAATGCCTCCAGTTAGTGACGTTGATGAAATCATTGAAACCGAAGTGTGTAGTCGTTTAATTCGTCTTTCATGTGCTAAAATGGTAAATTCAAAAAGTGAACGAGGTGGTGCAAAGCTGCATCGAAATTTATTGATTCTACATTTGTTGAGAAGGGCTCGTGATGAACAGAAAAGGTTAATCTGATACCATCCGTTTCTTTTTTTAAATCAATTTTCAGGGAGTTTCTTTTCTGTCGGAAAAATCCCTAATAATTTTCTTAAATTCTCCTTAAGAAGATTTTAGATATCCAATGTTCTCAAATGGCTACGAGTGGGTGGAAGAGCCAAGATTAGCAGAGAGCTCCATGATGATGTTGCATACAAATCCTGTGCCAACTTTGGACACATTTTCTCCGTCTCATTATGTTGATATGGATGATGATGTAGAGGACGAAATGGATGATACCGATTATGAGAATGCGGATGAGGATACAACTCACCTGTTGGATTTGTCAAAAAAGTAAGCAGTTTGTCCGTTATCGGAAGCAAAAGGTAGAAGTCGGAAATGTTGTAATTGGCTTAGATTAAATTCACCAGGGCAGCAACTGCTTCATATTGCAAGATTTCTACAGTTTAAGTGTAGTGGTACACAACACAGTTTAAGATATCGCTAAACCGTTGTGTAGATTTTTATTGGGTAAGTTCCTATTCGTCATCT
Organism: Dipetalonema caudispina; assembly: GCA_013365325.1. Lineage (NCBI taxonomy): Eukaryota > Metazoa > Nematoda > Chromadorea > Rhabditida > Onchocercidae > Dipetalonema > Dipetalonema caudispina. The sequence continues at coordinate 242,335 of JABVXV010000060.1, read as the reverse complement.
CGGAAGGAAACATTTCCCAAAGCAGGATGCATAATGTATTTTGTAAAAATACAGACATCATGGGAATGAAATGGAGAATGAGGAACATGGATTGAGAGATAATCAGGAATGTCTGATAAAAATGAAGTTGTTTTCGCAAAAGCTTTTCGAATTAATGAAGACAGGTTTTATGTAAATCGTTTACACGAAAATTATTCAGGCATAAAATGTATTAGTGTTACATAAAATTCTGACGTGATCAGAAGCGGTCTCCCTATTTTCAAAAATTCATTTTCTTGTATAAAAAGAAAAAAAGCGACTTGGAACAGAGTGAAAGTGTGTTTAATTTTCTCGATTGTCAGCTTGTTTGATGAATTTGTTATATCGTGTTCTTACACCTAATGATGATAATAAGACTTTGGGATATTTGTAGTTGAAAGAAGAAAAAGTTGGGAAATTTTATGGATTGTGCTATATCTTTCGTAGTCTAAGATCGGTGAAAACTGAGCTTTTTTGCTACAGGCATGCTAATTTCTTTTTCTAGGTGTTTACGGTTGTTTTTGACAGTTGCTTATTCCCTTTACCGAAAAAAGCAAACCACTGAATGAATGCCATACCTTTCCATTATCCGATTTTTATCATTTCAAGAAGTTCTCCAAAGTATTGAAAAAATTTTCATTTTAGTCATGAACCAATGCATTTGGGTAGTAGCTGTGGTAACTTGGTAAAGCAGGAACAAATCGAATTTGGCTATTCGACACTTCGTCTTGCACCGTTGCAGTATACATTTGCTGGTCCAGAAATGTACGGTATGGATGAAACAGCAACTCAGCAACACATGTATACCGACTCCGCATCCCTTCCTGATATATATTTCTCGGAAGACATGATTTCGTCACAGTCGGTTAGCCAGCAGACAAAAGAGAAAGAAGAAGAAATGGAAGAATTTGCATCACATAAGTCAAGACGAGATTCTGGTTTTGATTGTTTAACAGTTTCTGCTGACACAGTTGTTGCTCCGGTTTCAGAATCTATCTCAGATGACGAGGAAGTTTGTTCATGCACCAATGATGACGAGACTGAAGAAGACAGAGATTCTGAAAACGGCTCATTATCTTCAACAACTCCTCTGCACCATCGAAAACGTAAAACGTCTGCACTTCGTTTGCCGTCTTCATGCAGTGTGAAGAAATGCTGCGTTGAAGAACGTCAGTTGACGGGCCTAATTTCGGTGTTCAACTCAGGCCTTAGCGTTGTCGCTGACCAGTTTCTTACGCGACCAGCTGTCTCCAGCGTTTCTTCACTTCAACAAACTCCGAAACAGATTAATTCATTTATACATATTACCTGTAATCCATTGATCTGTTAGTTGCATTTCGATTTAATTTAATTGGTTTTTTGTTTTGATTTGATTTAATTGGTTTTTTTGTTTAGAATATTGAATTGTTGTCTGTTCAGGCCATGATTTATCTGATTTTCCTGCACACTTCCAAATTTTTATTTAAAATAATTTTGCGAAAAACAACAAGGTTGATGCCATATTCTTAACAAATGGAGATTTTTGGTTCAAGGTACATGCTGTTGGATAGTTAGTTTATTTTTCAAGAAATTATGAAGTCAGCTATAAGTTTCAGAAATGATTCTTGCACAATAGTCATTTGTTTCATAGCACGATGTAACGTAGATAATTATTACGTTGCTTAATCTGCCTATTTTTTTAATGTCAGGTATAATCCCCTTATTTATTGAGTAAATTAATATGAAGGTGGTAAATCATGGCTTTGATATCCAGAAAATCGAGTCCCATGCTGTTATTCCGGATATCTTATTGAGTAAACTGCCACTTTGACTAATTTCTCATCTGTTTCATTTTATTTTTATGGTTGGCAAAACATTGCCTTATTGTCGGTGCATACATAATGCCGTTCATTTCTACGAGAGATTTTTACAAAAAACTTCTAACAACAGAGTAAGTTCATTTGGGAGTGGTTTTTGTGAAATTCTACTTCATGGTAACACTGTTTACAAATTCAATGAAATTCATGTTCTTAGCTGAATCAAATTACGTAAGTGGGAGGTTTTGAGCAGAATATAAGTGATATCTAGAGATTTATGGAATTTTTTGTTAACAGTTCCTCATACTCTATCTCTTAGCATGGGATTCTTTCTCAATATGGCAGTGATCCAAGAGACTTGTATTGCCGAATTTTTGGTTACCTACATGATTGTGTAAAAAGAAGTCCATTTCGACCAAACACTCCAAATTTAAAAGTGATCCAAAGCGGTTTTATACATTTACCACATTCTTGGTTTTTGAATTTTTCTTTGTGCTCATAGAAACGAAGTATACTCGCACCAATTTCCTAATTTCCACCATTCTTTGAAACAATAACTGGATTTCAATTTGGATCAAGCTTATCTAATTTGATGATGCATCCAATTAGAATATGTGTTTGGTGCTTCAGGACGTCATTTAGCCTTGTTTTTTCTCTCCATAATATGATAACTTGTTTAGTGAAATTATAACAAGTGATATTATTGTCTTTTAATTGTTTTTATTACTAAAATATCTGCCTGTGCTTTCAATTTAATGAAATGGGATATATTCAGCACTGAATTCACGTGAATATTTTATTTAAGAAATATTCCAGAGTTCAGAGAGGTGAGAGATGTTCGTTCTTTTTTGGTGTTTTCTTTTGGTGAATTTATTATTTCATGTTTTAGAAATTTTGAGTTTTGTTTTCAAATGCGATATTTTATATACTTTCTCGTATTTGCGTTTTTTTTTTTTTTTTTTACGGAGTAAAGGGAAGTGAGATGTCGAAGTGAATGCTGTAAGAATTTCTTCCATCAGAAATTAATATTAAAGTGTTCAAATTTCATTTAATTTTGGACCGTTTTGCATTTGTAAGAGGTTTAGATTTAGCTTAAGTAAGCTTTTATTACATGTGTTTTTAGTTGTATGAGTTGCTGTGACAACTTAATTATTCCCTCACTGTAATCTCTGGCTAGTTTGTTCATTTCAAGATTTTTTTTCTCCTCACTTTAAACGCATTGGTATTTTCACGAAATTCATTTTAGTTTTAAATCCTTAACATTTTTTCCCTTCCTTTCACTAGTCCAAGAAGCTCTCTGTCCCCAATAACATTTGTTTCGCTGTCCTATCTTAATAATTTCTCTTTTTCTGCTTCTTACTATATTTTTCTCAATCATAAAATACAAATACTAGCATTTTATCATTTCAATATCGGTAATGCTATTACTTTGCTGCCGTTTAGTATTAATTTTTGATGCATTTTATTCTCTTTTATTGTAATTCTGAAAACTATAGCATGTAAGGTTGCATTAAACAATATATGATTATCCTCATTTATTGTCCTCCATTTTTTTTTTCTGAAATTAAAACAGTATATGTTGATTACTTGTTGCATCACAATACTACGGCATTATTTACCTTTTTCCAAACAATTATCTTCATTTTTATTTGGTGAAGCTATGCCACTATAAAAAAGGAAATCTAAATCCTATGTTTTCTGCGGTGGATCCGATCCTACTAATAGTGGGCATTAGACAGTAGGAACTTGAGTCAAATTTTTTGCTGAAATTTGGTCTAAAATTCGACTGGAAATACATATTTTGTAAAAATACGAATTCAGTTAAGTAAATATTTATTGAAATATAATAAATACCAAAAGTGTGTAACGTTATTTACAAGTGAACAACTGCATGAATTTATTTTTCATCCAGCAATATTTAAAAAATACTGTTGAGAAAACGACAAAGAAATACACGTCGTTAAAATTTGAACTACTTCTTTCATACGCAATATATGATTACTAATATACTTTATTTTAAATCTAATATAAGCTGTTCAAATAGTTTCCAATAATTCTAAGAAAGGTGCAAGTTGCGGGGATAAAATTCGATACGAAAATATGCAAGCGGATATTACGAAAAATTTGCATACTTACATAGGAATCACATATATCGTTTAGGAACTGCAAGTTTACCGGGAAAATAAGAAAAGCGTGTATCGCAAAAATGCAAAATCGAAATGAAACAATGGCAATGAGGGCAAAAGGTACATGCATAACGACAGGAATACCTGAAGAAAACAAAAGAACAAAGACACGGGGAAAATTTCACATGCAAATAAGGTTTTCATAAAAAAAAAAGTTTTTTTTAAGCCTCAAAGTGAATTCCTTAAGAAAAAAAAAAATTACTTCAATGTATCATCTAACTTAAAACTCAAGCAGTAACCCAAAAATAAAGCACCTATCGATTTCTACTCGGATATTATTCAGCTTCGACAAAAAATACATTGCTATTTTTGTAGCCTAGACAAGTGAAATTAAAGATAATGAACGACAAGATAATGACACCATGATGGGCATCAAATAAATGATAGATATTGATAATATATAATGTAGAAGCCAAGTGAAACAGTAATATTTTTTATGTACAATGTGAATTGATCTAAGAAAGATACGGCTAAAGTAAATTAAGCTAAGAAACAGAAATGCAGCTCCCTTTGTAGAAAAAACTGAGAGGATACAAATTTCATAAATTTGCAATTTCGGATATTTCAAAAAGAAAATCATTCTTTCATACTTCTAAAGAGTGAAATTTCCGATCGAAAATCGATACATTAGAATTTCAAACTCGGAGAAAAATACTTTTTTAAACAGATAAAAACTGTTATCATAAGATGATGGGAAAAAATTAACTGTGAGAACAGTTAATTAGGAGACCACGAAAAACATATAAAAAGCTTAAATTCTTTTATAAAATTTTCATCATAAGAATGTAACTTCTGCCATTTAACTTAAATACTAAAAGAATATCAATTTAAACAGTACTTTTTTTTCTCCTTAGAAATTTCTACCTAATGCAAAGTGGTTAGCTTTTTTAACAATAAAAGAATAAACTTATACGTTTGATCAAAAATTTGACGTATTCCATCAATTGGTAAATACTAACACTATGGATAGTATATATCAAGAAATCATATTCCGGCAATTACTGGCAATTGGAAATTATATTTGGACATATTATTAAATCTTAGTAAACTGAAGGACTAGCGTACTAAAACTAATTGAGATTTATGAGTGAAATGATAACCTTACTTGATGTAATATTAAATAGTGAAATGACCCGTTGTTTCATCGAACCAGTTACTAGCAGACCATGGTAACAAATGATAACAAAATTCAAGCATCAAATAAATTTGCATATTCCACAGTGATAATTTCCCATTTTCGCGTAATTTAATCGATTTTAGATAATTTACCGTACAAAAATACAAAAACCCGCTTACTTCACAAATTTCACTAATCAAATGCACCATGAAATTTTTTAAACTTGATTGAAATCACAGAAAAAAGCTATTTGCTGATAATTTTCATTTGTTGGAATGAAATTTTTTCCTTAGATTACAATATGACAAGTAAGTACATCTTTAAAAAAAAAAAAAAAAAAAAACCACAAAAGTATGCATTACAGGTAATAATATAAATCATAAAGTATGAAAGCAAAGAAATAGGAAAAATATTACACATTATTATTACTAAGAAATGAAGAGGTCAAATGATGAAAAAAACAGTTCAAACTGTTTGGCATTCAAACAGCAGCAGCTGTTGTAGTCGAATTTGACGGTGTAGTTTGCAAACTTAATTTATTCAAAATTTCCACCGGTACATGTTCACGAAGGATTGCATTCTCAGCTTCCAATTGCAAAATCTACGATTCAGATATTACATTTCGTTAATTTGCATATCTTGAACTAGAAGATTGTACCACAAAAGAGAAATTAGTATATATAGTTTTCAAGTACTATCAGCAGAATAGTTCCATTTCCTTTCATTCCTAATCATTTCTAATTAATTCCAAATTATCGTTCAAGTCTCTCATACTATTAACCTTATGAATATACTTTCCAGTTTTTTTGTTAATTTCTCAAAAAGCAACAAACAAAAAAAATGAAAACACTTACAGTAGCTTCCAATTCCATAATTTTTGCCCTTAAAACATCAACTTCCTCACGCACAGCAAACATTAGATGAGTTTTTACCAAATCCTAAATTAGTAATTTAGAATTCCCATAAAAATTTCACCAATTAAACAATTCTTGAAATCCTTTAAAATAAAAAACATTGAAATCATCAACTCAGACACTTTTTAGGTTAGTGCAGTGGTCAGTTATTTACTCAGTTTTCCTTTCTTTTTTTTATATATATGAGTTCTGATTTTGAAGTTTTCAGGAGCAAATTATCTTAATAACAAAAATACAACCATATAATTGTAATCATAATCCATCATCATAATGTTTCCAAATTATGATTACTTCACAATTACCATAATTATATGTTGCATAAGTGTACTATTTTGATTTTATAAATAAAATATTTAATGGAAAAAGTGGCGATGGATTAATATTAAAGTATATTTGAACAGAAATTTGTTCATTTTAGTGGCAATTAGCACATTCTGCGTAAAAATTAACATATTTGAAATAGAAGTTTGCAAAAGAGAACGTACGCTATGAGTGCGCACATGACGTAATTTATATTTAAAATTAAGGGGAATCATACTTTTTTAAACTTAGCCTGGCCGTATGCTCGTTTCAGTCTGAAAGCGATCCCAGCAACAGCGATATGGGATTCGGTTTAGTTCTTCTAAAAGTTAACTTTTTTTTTTTTTTGTGCTGTATAAAACGGAATAACGAAAGAAGTAGATAAAATTAGACTAACCATTGCCTGTTCAATTTTACCGTCAATAGCAATAATCGGTGTATTAGCGCCAGTTCCACTCGCAGTAACAACGGTACCACCGGTTCGCGAGCTAAAATGAAAATACAACCGGTCAGATGCGATAACCAACCAACAACTAATCGTTTATGTAAGTTTCTTGATGGTAATTTTAGGAAACAAAAATTTGCATAATTTGGATATTATTTTGAATAATGAAAAAAACTGTATCTTCTAAATGGAAATCTACACTTATTTTGAAAAAATTTGCATATTTCAAATAAAGTTTGTATAAGTGTTAATTAAAAATTTCTTTTATTTTGATACAACATTTGTGCATTTTTAATAATTAAATAGATTTTGAATAAAAGTTTCATATTTCAGGTTAGAATTAAAATATTGGATAAAAATTTGTATCTGTTGCAGATTTTTTTTTTTTTTTTTGTAAAGAATATGAACTCCGAATAAGCCATTTGATACACTGCAAACCAAAAGTAATCAATTATATTTGTAAATTTGTTCAAAAATTTCCTTGTTTTATGATTTCTCTCTTTTTACGCTTTTTCCAAGAACTTCTCAGTATCATCAATAAACTTGTAATATGTATGTCTCGTAATATTAGAGCAAAAATTTCAAATTTGCATGAAAAGGAGAGTAGGCATAAATTTCCTCCTCTTCATACTAATCATCATTATCAATATAATATCAACTTTATCAGTTCACACTTGGTTGAAATTATTATCTAATCGTTAGTTGAAAGAATTTTTAGTTGAAAAAAATTTACTTTACCCCAAAGTTGTTTCATATTACAGCGAGTATCATCCGTTGCCAACAAAACTTTTTCATTCTCTTTAGAAGATTAGCCATCTTATCCTTTTAACCACAAAACATTAAAGCTATGAAAAAATGAGTGAAAATTTCGAAAGAATTTTGAGCAAAAAAATGAAAGAGAGTAAGATAAGAATAGTTTGATATAAAAAAAAAAATGAGGAAAAAAAAGAAAGATAAAGAAGAAATACAGCAGAAAGAATTATTGTTATACATTGTAGGTACAATCTATCAGATAAAATTTTGAATGAATCAAATTAAGACAGAATCCTTTAAAAATTGTTATATTTCTCCTTCAACTTAATGTGATAGTAACATTTACATATTACATACAAATAATCCTTTTTCTGCAAATTCATAATTGATATGCTGATAATATATCTATCACTTCGGACGCATAAATTTTATCCACCAGTGCCTGTCAAACAAGATATGACAAGCTAAAACAATATCAGATGAATGAGATCCCAAAAAAAAAAAAAAAAAAAAAAATAGATGAAATTTCGCAAATTTCATTCGTTACATTTAATCATTTTATTACAACCCAGCAGTTATTAACGGATTCAATGATGGTTAACTGAAGAGGAAGATGAAAAACCGGTTTTTGAAGAGAGGTAAAAGGAAAGAACGGAATGATGGGACAGTGAGATAATGAAATGAATGAAATGTAAGGATGAGAAATAAGGAAATAAAAAGGAATGAAGTGAAAAGAGTACGATATAACCTGTTTCTGCGTCTAGCTTGAATCGATCCTAGATGATGATAATCAGAAGATTTCACGGCTTCATAAGCATTCTCATCTGGTAGCAACGAAGAACGCCGAACATGTTCAACCATCATGCATGTCAAGAATCTACGAGACAATTCAAAAAAAAAAAAAAGAAATTTTTATTTTCTGTCAAATCTTATAAAGCAACAGTATGCATGGCAATATTTTGGTACTATTGACAGTCACAAATTAATAAATCAAATATTTCAGAATAACATCTTTTATCAATTCCTTATAACAAATATTTATTTCAATCTCAAATATATTTTAAAAATTTAAATTTTAAACAAAGGTTCATCCTAAACTACTTTGGGATATCCAATGGAAACCAACAAGCTATTTCCTCATTTCAGAGATAAAATGAGCGTAAGGAAAAGAAATGTTAAACATTTATTTTCTAAGCAGTGAAAACATTGCCGAAATGTTGATGAACGGAAAAATCTGTAAAAAAGTAACACAGAAGAAATAAAATAAAAATTTATTTCATCCTATTTTTTTCGTTGCAGTTGTAAAAAGTCATAATCAATCGAAATCTCTTAGTTGTTAAGAAACAAACATTCAAGAAAGAACTTCTAAATTATAACCCATACAAAAAGATAATAACCATTTCTATTCTAGTTTATCTCGATCAATCAAAAATTAATCGCGTATTTAATCTAAATTTCAAGAGGAATCATAAAATGGATAAGTAGTCATAAAGCAAATACTTCATTGCTAAATTTAACTTACTTTAATCAAACTGAGAATAACTCATGAAGAGTAGTAGTAAATAGGCCAATAAAAAAAAAAAAACTATGATTCAAAATTTTTAGAAAAAAGAACTGAAGTATATTGCATCCCCAGAACTGCACTTATGCTTTTGCAGTAAAAAGTGCAGGTTCTACAAACCAACTGCATTAAATGCTTTTTATTCAAAACAAGCAACCTTTGGATCAATATTTTCTTGCTTAAAATAGGAAGGACAATAAATTTTTAATAAATCCAATATCAGTTCTTTAACTGCTACCTTAATTCATATTTAAATACAAAATATCAGACAGATAAATAACATCAGCATGCAAATCTATGTGAATAATGACTAAAAGGAAGAGAGTTAGAAAGAGGCAAATATATTTTTTTTAATCGAAAATAAAAATCTTTATCATCGAATTGTAAAAGATAACAAAAAAAAAAAGGAAAAGAAAACAGATGACAATCTTACAATATTACAGCAACTCAACAAATCATGATCAGTGATCGCTAACTAACAATATGTTGTATACTGCATTTTACAACAGTATAATATAGTGTTCACCCTTTCTTTTTATTCCTTCGTACTGCAACGAAAAATCTCATTGTACTCTCACTCAGTTGATATATTGTAATTCATGTAGTTAAAAAAAAAAAAAAAAAAAAAAAAAAAAAAAAAAAATATTAATTTTTGAGTCTTTTTGATTAAAATTTACGACAAATTTGCGTTAATGAGAATAATATTGGCATGTTAATAAACAAAATGACGTTGCTATTTGATGTTAAAATAAAATCTTAAATAATTATGCGTGTTATTTTAATGTTCATTTAATTACATTTTGCTTTCTTGCAAATAATTTCTGACGTTTATTGTTGGACTAATTTTGGAAATGAAAATAGATTAGAGTGAATTTTTGTATGAGTTTATAAGCTGTGACAACTCATAATATTAGTGTCATATTTGACTCAAGAAGTTCAACGAAGGAAACGAGGAATTTGAAGTAAAGGAAGTAGTGACCGGTCATCAACAGTTAACAATAACAGTTAAGAGAAATTATCAAAGTTGATCCTCTTACAAATACATAAGGCTATTGAAGAATTCAATGCCACTCATCCCACAATTGGTCATTTGGCACTTCAGCGAAAAAGCTTAATAAGTAGCTGACCTCCTATAATAACCAATAATCAAGAAAATCATCGTTTTGAAATGGCTCTTTTATTCTGTGCAATCAGAGCGAATCATTTCTCGATCGGATTGTAACGTAGAATGAAATAGGAAGAAGCATCAAAGCACATCGTAAAGTCGAATTTGAGTTCAGAAATGGATAGTTCTGAATCCTACTTAGATTAACAAAGAGCTTAGCTATAAAAAAAAAAAAAAACTGTTTAGAAAAAAATTTTCATTACAAACGACCGTACAAACGATCTACTCATCCGGTCAGCAAAAAATCAACAAATTAAAATTAATCCGGAATAAATGATATTCAAAGAGAAACGAAAAAAAAAAAAAAAAACAGATATCAAATTTTATTTGATTATCAATGAATTGTCAACAAAATGTTTTGTTTTTAATCAAGAAAATATTAACTATGAATATATGCTTTCCTTGAATATATTAAATCCATTATTAAGAATGAAATATAACTTAAATTTGTTTATACGAATTGAGATGGCAAACTTCAACTTGCTAGAAGAATATTAGCAAAATACTACTGGCTAATAACTAAGCACTTTGGAAAATGAAATACGATTTAAATGATGTGATCAAAACGATTTCTCGTGATTGTTCACAACTTCTTATCATTTAGGATGATATGTTAGATCAATTTATCATTTGAGTTATCAGTCATCATTTATTAGCAGAACTTTGTACAACTATACAGAATAGAATTTGATTAACGAAACATATTTGAGATTGTAATTTGGATAAACTTACTTAAAAACAAGTGCTTCCTTGCTGAGCCAAATATGGTCACCCAATGACATTAAATAAATTTTAGCTGCAAAAGAAGATGAAAATTGATACTTTAAAATTATACATATCCATTTTACCAAACTTCACTCAAATAATTAATAGTGAATTGAAAAAAAAAAAAGGAGAAGTAATTGGAAAAATAAAAACGTAGCAAAAAAGTAAAATAATCAAAATTATGATAGCGAATTGAGAAGCAAACTGAACGAAAAGATGGATAAATGAATCTAAATATTTTCAATTTTTTTAGTTTACCTAGTATGCTTTTCCTTAATGTAGACTGAAAAAAGAAATGTAAAATGTAAAATGGGAAATGAACTTATTTGTTTAACCTTTATCAAATAGAAGGAAATGGCGTTAGTGATGATATCTACTTAGAATCAGGAAATTACACAAAATTTGACCTCGAATATGAAAACATCGACAAGTGGAAGTCACAAAAGTTTCGCATTATTATTGAAAGGATAGGAGGAATTGATGAATGGAACACCTGTCACTAATGATAGCAATGAGAAATGTCCTTTTTTATTCACTGGACAATACAAAATTGATGGAAGCATATTATGCTTAATTAAAAAATGATATGTCAATGCCTTAACTTACTTATCTAGAAGGTAAGGTCAAGAATGATGAATTACTTCGAGATAAGGCAAGAGGAAAGATCAAAAGATTTTCGAAAGGTTATGAATGCAGTGAGACTAACTTATACATTCAGAATTGATTTATTGAAAGAAGAAATCAAATCTTGAAGTAATTGCATTTAAATAATATACTTCAATTTACTGCATAACTGAGGAATGTGCAAAGATTTCCCACAAATATATAGCAGAGAGAAAGAGAAAATGTAAGCCACATTAATGGTAACAATTCCTAGGCTGGGCCAATCAGTTTCACACCTGAAAGCATATTAGCTCTTAGTGATATGTATTGATCTGGCCTTATTTCCTACATTTTTTTCCGAACAAAACGATGCAAAGATACGATACTCCTTACAGGAAGCATATCATTTCTTTGCAGTCTTTTAATTGATAATTGCTCATTAGCAGTCATTTGTAGCTTGATGAAAGCGATGTTGCAAAAACTAGCTTGTTAAGAATCTAAGTATCAGATTATACGGAATAGTTTGAATCAGACTGAAGTTGGGAAGGATAAGAAAGTAAAGCAAATTAGGCTAGGCAAGTCTGAGAAAGGGAATCTGAAGGTTTTGATTTTGAAGAAGATTTGAAGATTGGGAAAGATTTTGAATAAATGGATAAACGAGAACTTAAAATTTCAGTTCTGGCATATCCCAGTAAAGCATTCAGCTCCAAGAATTTAAATAAGATTTCTTGAACGGCATTATCAGTAAGAGCATTGATACATATTAGCAGTGATGATTAGTGAAAGATCAATTTTTATGAAATTCCTTGCAGATACATAAAAGCTGACCAAAGTATACAACTTTGCAAACTATTTTATAAACTTTTTCCTAAATTTTCTTTCGTGAGAAAAATGAATGAGAAGATTTGAAATTTTAATTTGAATTTAAAATTTTCAACATCGATTTAAAAGTAAAGAATTGTTGAAAATCAATACAATCATTTGACCATTTCATTCGATAAAGTGCATACATCGTTTTTTTGTAAGTGAATGGTAGAAAATAAACTAAACTACATTTAATTGTATTTCTATTAAAATACAACTAGCAGCTGTAATGTTTTTTTTTTTTTTTAACCATTTCTAAAAATGAAATTATGGAATCAATCGATCAATCTAAATGTTTAAAAGATTATCGCAAATCAGATTTTCTCCGTTATCTTTGATGAAATGAGCAACCTTACTCTTTAAGTTATCAACTAATATACCTATCTTTTACGCTATTAGCACGTTAAGCCAAACTTCTAATCATTACCGTCTTTATCGAAAATGATAAATGATTAAATTGATAAGATGAAATCATTTACATGAAAGGAAAAATAAGCAGAGTGTGGAAAAAAAAAGAAAGGAAGTTGATGGGAAATTTTTGAAAGGAAGAAAATGTTATGATCAACCGAGTAGTCATCGTCAGCTGATAATACTCTCCTGGCATACTTGATGGATTCTTACTTCTCTGCTTCTCACCGATCGCCATAAGCCATAAGCCACAATGTCGTTTTCAATGAGTTAAAGCTTTCAAAAAGTGCCAAAGTATAAAAAGCCAATAGATGTTTGAATGATTGTGTATGTATGCATGTGTTGCTATGCATTTCATTCGTCTTCTTTCTACCACAAATTTACTGCGTTTACTACTTACTACCACTACTGCTACCACAATAACCGCAACAACTGTTTCGATTGAATTTAACAATAGCAAAAAGTAAACGATCAAAAATAACATAGCATTCGATGAGGGTTATCTGAGTAATAGGTAATATTCAATCACTTTCTCATTTATTACTTTCTAATTTCACTTATCATTTTCATTTCCATCATAAGAAAAAAAAAAAACATTTTTTAAGCATAATGTTGAACTGAAAAAATAAAAATTCAAAAAGAACTGAAATAAATATTCTAGAATTGATTAGTAAAGTTTTGCAATAGTTTTTGAGAATATTCCATTTAATTTATTTTAACATTTTGAAATGAATACTTTTCTTAATTACATGTGTCAATAGAAGGTTGATGATAATTGTAATGAGAAAGAAAAAAGAAAAAAAAGGAAGACAAAACCAATAGCTCTAATTGATTTCAGTAAAAATAATGAAAATTTTAAAAAATAAAAAATAATAAAATATTAATGATATAAAAGAGTTCCTACAACATCGTATTGAGAGTTGTAAGCTACAACAATGTTAGATTTAACAATGGTTAGATTTTATTTTTCAATGAACTATTCAAAAAAGCGTCTTTTAAATCTTGTCAGGATGGAAAAGATGTAAAATCTATTTAATGTAAATTTTCGTAGTACTTCGAAAATCCAACAGAAAAAGTATCAGCTTAGATAGTTTTAGTTTGATGTCTCGGGAAGGTAAAAAGAAAAAATCTTCATCATAATTTCTGCATGAAGCACTCGATAGATTCAAGTCATACAAATGATTTGTTAAGGACTGATTGAATTTCAGGTTGTCTTGATTAGACAGCTTTGCATGGATTTGAAATTTTACTAGATTCTGAACTCAGTTACTTAATGGATTTTATAAAATTTCAATCTTTTCACTAAACTGTTAATTTTTTAAAAAATACAATATCACTGATATGTCAGTGTTGTAACGCAAGTTCAGTTTATAAGAAATGTATTCAATTATTAAAAAAAGTGTTCAACGTTGAAAACGGAATACTCTATTTGAATTTTTGTTTAACAAAAGCAGTCGTATAAATTTCATCAAATCAATTATGATGTATTACTTTAAAAAAGTTTAATACTAAATTGGAAACTAACATTATCTATTCTTAAATTGTTTTTAAGTGAATAATCTTATTTTGACACAAATTGATTTTACAAAAATTAATTTTTCTTGAATAAATGATTATTCGGAATAAACAAAAGTTCGTCGAAAAAGTCAGAATTCAATACTAACCTTATACTACTTTAATAACACGTTAAACTTCTAAAGGATAGCAAATTAATCCAGTTGAAAAGGCAAAATAGGAAAATACACAAAACAATGTGAAAATAAAATCCTTCAGAGAAAGACTAAAAACTAGAAAGATAAGCTATATTTTCGTATAACGTTAAATAAAGCATCAAAGTCCAACACAAAAATTTATTTACATATTCGTATCCCTTTGCTAAATTGTTAATTAAATTTTCCTCATTTTGTAAGATGTTGCACTCATCTTACTTATCCATTTTTTGCTCAATTATCTATAATTTAAAAACAGCACAGTAATTCTAAACATTTAAAACTTATTGACTTATTGTAGCTTATATGTTTAGATACTTTTTGTTAGTCAAATAATTAGTTATTATCCGGAGACTATTCATACTGACAATTAATTACAGAGAATCAATTACTTGGCAAATATTACTTTTACTTATCAAATTACCTATAGTCATTTCTGTAATCAATTAGATTGATCTCTTAAAATTTCTGTCGGAATATCAAATATGAATTAGCTGTCCTCTGTTGTAGCATCCTGGACATTATTAATTTCAAATTTGACCTTTCTTATTAATTTCAAAGGAATGAAGTCGAAAAAGTTCAAAAGATTGGTAATGCTAAAATATCTACAGGATATCAATAACTTGTTTATGAGCAATGCTAATTACACTTAAGGATGGACGATGTAGTTTGATCGCTGAAACTTATTTTATATTTGAATAAGAATCTGTGGTATCGTCAAATTTGTTTGATCACGCAAAGAAATGATACTCGTATAAATACAACATTTTAGACATTTAAAAAAATTCTTTTAGCAAAGCTTGTTTATATAAATTGTAAATTTTAATTTGCACTTATCCTTCCTCTACCAATTGCTGTACTCAATGATTCTGAAATTTCTGCTAAATCAGGTTAATGTTTGATGATAAAATGTAAAACATGCCTTTCGATCTTTTCACAATCGATATGTTTATTTGGATTATTCAATCTTGAATTTTTAGCTGGTGACATTGTACCGGGTAATAGTTCCAATACAGAGAGATTATCATTATATGTTGCTGTCAACGATCGTTCTAATCCAAAACTGTTCAACATTTCCACCGGTCTCATGCGTCCACCCATTGCTAAACATTTCCAATTGAACACTTAAGTTTCGAATTTTCAGAAAAATGAAAAATCCCTAAAGAGTAGTCCTGGAAAATTATTTTCTAAAAACTTAAAAATTCTTCTCTCACTATGACAAAGTTAGTAGAAGTTAAAAGTCTTGAAGTTTCAGAAATTCAAAATATATAAAAGAGTGAAGTAGTACATGACAATTTCAAACAAAATTTTTACAACTTCCCAAATTGACGGTAATATTTCAAATTGATTTATCGATAAAGAACTTACCCAATTCAGTTTCCATTACATTCGATTTTGGTTTGTTTTGACTGCTTGCGTCGTTTTTCAATGAATCTTTGATGATTCTATTTTGAGATTTCGAAAATTTTGACGATAACTGTTGAGGGTTGTTACGATTACCAGGCTAAAATCAGCAAGCTTAATTGAGAATGAATTTAATTTGTCATCAAGATTCAACTTTGCTCAAATTAATCCGATTTTAAATTAAAGTTATAACTTTTTTTCATCATACCATTGTACATCCAAAAATCTCGTCGGATTAAACAACGAACAAAAATTTAAAGCAAAAAAGAAAAAATTTTATCAAAACCATGGAACACTGTTATCATTTTAATTAAGATATCATTTCTTTTGTAATGAATCTTTTATTTTTCACTGACCTAAAATTTACGGCACATTAAAATGTAAAAATGAAATTAAGCGCCTCAAAATTTAGCATATAAATTTCATAATATTCAACAGCATTAGTTTCGAGGTCATTTGTCTTGTTGAATTTCGAACTTACTTTCACCTATTTCGTTTCAGATTTTTGTCATATATTTTCAAATAATAACAGGTAAAAAAAGTGAAAAAAGAAGCGCAAAGGTAACAACATACACTTCGAAATGTAATTAAACTCTTACACACCATCTCATTGATTTTCATATATTTATTATCATAGGTCTTTTTATCTGAGATTGCCGATTGCTTCTTTTTTTTTTTCATTTAAATTTCTTCAAACAAAATCGATGCTCAAAAATTCCAGTTCTGTCAGAGTGTTAAAAAACAATAATATACAATTTTTTACCGCTTAAGAACAGTTACTTCTTATAAGCTATTATTAAATTGAATACAATCACTTCCCACTAATATATCAATTAAAGCTCCACCACGAATATTCGTCCAAACAAATAAATAATTTAAACCAAAAAAAAAAAAAAAAAAAAAAAAAATGAAAATTCTGAAATGATACATAAATACATAAGTGTATATATGTGTGTGTGTGTGTGTGTGGGACTGATTAAATCCCGCAATAAAAAGTAGTTTCATTTAAAAATCCAATTTTTGTTCAAATCTGATTAAAATACCATCATCTGTGGAAGAACTAAAATAATCATCGAAAGGATCATCTCCGGACTAAATCAGCAAAAAATGATGCATTATTTTAAGCAATAGCGAACAAACTTAGCAATCCTTCTGGCTAGAGCCAAGCCTTATTACTCAGACTAGTCTGAGTGTTGCAAGTTTAGTTATAGCTTTTTTACTGACTGCTTTAATTAGAGTAACAAAGTTATCAAATTTCAGCATCATTTCAAAATTCCACTCATTGCTAGCGAACTTTTATTGTTAATGGTAAATTTACATAAGATTAGCTAAACACAACAAAACTAATTGAAAATAAAAGCATATCGCACATAACGATTGGGTTAAAATTTCTTTAGCAAATAAAAAACAAATGAATCATATCAAAGCTCTCTAAACTATTCTGAAAATCAGATTAAATTATATATTTCAACAGAAAGAATAATATTTTCGCTAGAGGATTATGATGACCATTCGGACAGTTATTTTTTGTTAAATGACCATTCAGACAGTTATTTTTTGTTAAATCATTAACAGACTGAAAAATACCAGCTTGAAATTGTTGGAAAACTTCATTTTTGAGTTTTGATAGCACTAAAATTTTTGCTATATCAGAAAATAAAACTTGTTTTATCGTTCAAGCAACAATAAATGGTCACTTCCAGCAATCACAACTTGAATTAAATTAAATATAATTTGACTAAATTTGACATAAAGATTTGAATTAAGGGAATAAAAAAAGAAGTTCGATTATGGTTCGATCCATTAAACTACTGGCAACAATTGACTAAGAGCTTTTTTTTTTGTACCTTTCAATTCTAATATTTCAATTATGATAATAAAATTATCTACTTGTCCATAATTTCGTGCAACTACAACGAGATCACAACTTGTTTGCAAAACTTTGTCAAGGAATAAGATAAATTAGATAGAAAAAGAATTCTCTCTTTCAATGGATCTTTTAAATTGCAAATTTTGATCGATTTTCTCATAAAATTTAATTTCTATCTAATATTATCAACTAGTGCGGGAAGAAAGGAAGAAATATCTGTACAAAAATCTTTAAAAAATTTTATAGTAAAATTGAATGGAAAACGTAATGCGCTTAAAAGGAACTTTTCACGAAGACAGCGTAATAGAGCAGTTGACAAATGACCAGAAAATACATTTTAATACATCTTATCTTTAAATTTTCATTTTAAGCAAAAGATTTTTAAGTGGCAAATGGAACATTACGCAACATTTCGGCATCATTTTGGTCAAATAGAGAAGAAATAAATTAAATTTGCGTGTATACAATTATGAATTGTTAAATCAGAGAAATTCATTGAAACCCAACGGTAAAAAGATGTTCCGAATTGAAAAGATATGTTAATCCGGTTGAGAGATATACTACCGCCGCTTATCAAATATATTTAATGTGCTTTATGATAGAATGAGTATCGTCACTGATCAGGAAAATTTCCCGAAAAGCGCAAAAGAAATGAATTTTGGTTGAGTTTCCTAGCAGCAACTTTTTGTCGCAAATTTTAACATCTTAATCTCATTGCGAATTTTGGAAAGTTTCTAACTTTGTATGCCATGTTAATTAAACCTTAATATTTAGTCATAATGTCAGTTAATAATTAAGATACCAAATACTACCTGAGTGTTTTATATATCTTCCTGTTGAGTCTCCTTTTTATGTATCTACCGCAGAGATCAGGTTTTAACCTAAAAAAAAAAAAAAAAAAAAAATCGGTTCCAATCTATTATCTTTGTTTTGTTTAATTATACCTACTTGAGCTACAGTAACTCTAAGCTACAGTAGTAAGAAATTTTTCCGCTAACGAACAGAAAAAAAAAAAAAAAAAAACGCAACAAGCTATTACATCAACGAAAACAACTTAATGAAATGAATAGAAAGAGATCAAGCATAGATTAATGGATCAGAAGTTTGTGTATTAACGTTTCATAATTTGATTTAATTTTTTCCTTAAATTGAAAAGAAAAAATTATAGCTTAGCGGAGTCAATTATTTTTTCCATAAATGAGAAGATGAATGTTCTTAGAATCACTTCACATATATTATTTTATTTAATATTCGTTTTTTTTTTTTTTATTTATTAATTTAATGATTATGAAAAATTTCCCTCTCCAATACAATGAGTGAAAGTCAAAGGTTGAGTAAATCATTCTGAGATATGACAAATTCCAAACTGTACAAATGATCTTTTCTACCTTATTTAACTCACATTATCGATCCACTTCATCAAAAGCATAGTGAAAATTTCAAAATATTTAAAAGTTTAAAATTATTCAATAGATGGGTAGACAGTTATAACACATGGAATAATGCGAAGAACAGTAACATTCTGCAAAGAACGACGAGTTTGAAGAAATATTGAAATTTTGGAAATGAAAACTGGTTCCATCTTTATAGACCTAACAAATGCGCATATGCGCACACAAACAGAGACGCGTATCTTACATTTACGGATAGGATAAAACTGTGAGCATACACAATTCTACATTTAAAAATAATTCGAAATTCCATCTTTAATTCGCCTAGGCTCTATAATTACTCTTCCATTATCGTATGAACGGTTGGCGTAAAAGGATGTCGATGATCTCCGTGAAGGTCAGCTGCTGCTTAATTAAAAATGATGACAAAACAATAACGTGTGATACAAGAGTGTTGTTGTACAAAACGTGATGGACTGCGTGAGTTATTAAATTGTAGCTCTATGAAACATAAATTAATCATTCACAGAAGTGGATAATTGACTGTAAATACATGAATATATAAGGGTATTTATTTAGATTTAATTAATTAAATATAATTGAAAGCATAAGTACACAAAATTTGAGGAATTTAACGTAGTTAATTAGTGTTTAATTTCCAACTTTATGTTTTTTGATTTTGGAATATTTTGTTAACTCAAAAATTAACGATTTTTTCGGAATCATATTGGGAATATTTCAAAAAATCGAGAATTAAATATTGCAAAAAAAAGAAAAAACAATTATCTCCGACCTACAATTTTTAGAAATTTTAAACTGAAATTCAATTTTGAACTAGCGAACTCCATATAGAAGGGTTCAATTAGTCCATCTAATATACATACAAATAATATAAAGAACTTTGAATACTGTTGCAATCGTCGCTGGAAATGAAGGACTCTTTTACCTCAAAATTTTAATTAAAATTTACGAAATCTTTATAAATATTGTTGAAATCCATGAATGTATTAATAATTCAGCGAAGATAGCTCAAGAAGTTATCACAAAAGAAGTTGTTCGGGTCCTTATTTTAAAATTTAAAAAATTTCAACCAATATCTTAATAAAAAGAAATAGCATAGAATTAACAAACAATTGCGCCATTAATACATTTATTTATCGAAGAAAAAGGAATGATAATTGAAAGTAATCGTTTGGGATTTCATATTTGTCAAATTTCATAGCATTTAAATTACTGTGAACCTTTTTTGATAGAATGGTGTGAATAATTCGTTAATTGTTATTTTTGTATTGAATAGATATGTAAATAAAAATGAAATGATTCTTTTCATTTGGGGACAAAAGTCTGATAAAAAAAGGAAGACAGAAAAGCCTAAAAAGATGATGAAAGCCTTCTGTTGCAGATGTTGAGATATTATCATCAAGCAAACTATTATGGAATGGTGGAAAAAAAAAGAAAAAAAAAAAATTGGCGGCTGAAAAAGCCAATACATCAGCTATCGTTGAAGAAACTGATTTCTTTTTTTTTTTTCTGTTTGATTTATGCAAAGCAATCATTGAATATCAGTTAGCAAGACAGAACTTTAAAAAGTTTTATGGCACATACATTCTGTTGGAATCTTTTTTTTTTATGCGAAATTTTGAGGAAAAATAAAAATAATTTGCCATTATTAAAATAATATTTACTAATGAATATGAATGAATTAGTTAAAATTCAGATGAAATCAACAAAATGTTATATTATTTCAAGAAGCAATGATCATTTTACTATTATTCCAATTAATACAAAATATTGATATTCTTGAGATTGTCGATGTTCTAATCATGATCAATTTGATTTGGTTCATTATGATTATTATTGTTTCCGATTCTATTTAAATTTAATTAATTAGTATACTGTAGAGCGGACAGCTTTAGCCACGAAAAAAATTAACTTTCCACCATCTTATCAAAGCATGATAAAATAACATTATAAAATTTTAAAAGCAAACCGTTTTTGTTGTAAAATGATTATCAGTATCGGATTCATCAGAGAAATCAAACGAGAAAGTTGCAGACCGTTGGTCACTTGGAGGAGCCGTATGTGGTACGTCATCGGTTGGTGAAGACATCAACAACTTGCAGGTACTTCTAAACGATTTCGCTGGTAAACCTGGAATTACAAAGAGAATTAATTTTTGCTGATCATATCTACTCTGAAAGTTTTAAAGTAAATATAGCTTTAATAAACGAAAGGACAATTTTCGTCCATTTCAACAGTGCTTGATTGAAATTTCAAAATTGATTTTTCAAGTTCGAATTTTAAGCTATTTTGCATATTTCTGAAAGAAATAATTTCTAAAAATTGAACTTCATTATGATTCAAGGAGGATTTAATGTTCTGAAAACTTTCTCTGAAAACCTAAAACGAAACCATTAGTGATACATTCTTTAATTGCTCACTGAATTTAACTTGAAATCTCTTTTCTCACTAAAATTTGTTAAATGCAAATAGCCATCAATGCAATGCAAATTTACGAGCTAACTGAGAAAAAAAAAAAAATTGTAAAGTAAGTTCACAAACATCACTTTTATAATTAGCAAATTTTTCCTTCCACTTTAACTTCTTTGTTATATGAAATGGATGGGAGATGCAACTAATGAAAATATATGAAAAGAAATAGAAAGAGCAAACATTTCATTTTTTTTTTTTTTTATGTATTACTTCAAAAATTGAAGTTTTAATTAAGAAAAACATAAAATAAAGCATTAGGAATAGAATTTCTCATTCAAATTATTTGACTTATTATCTCAAATTTTAAAAAGATTTTAGAGAAAATGTGCAAATTACAAGATAGATATTTGTTAATTTCCACCAAAAGTATAATCTTTCTTTTAGAATGATAAACCGAACAGCAATGTAATTATCTTAAAAGCATTTTTTTTTTTTTTTTTTTACAATAGAAATTTCTTTTTTATTTAATAAAACAACAAAAGAGGAGATTTAATTTGTGATGAGCTTAAATTACATTTATTATTTACATGCAAGCATTAGTTGGTTTTAAAATTTGACACAACAAAAATGATTTTAAAATGATGTTTAGAATTGGTAATAGGTTGGTCAGAAAATTGAAGAGAAAATTTTTTAAATACTTCCTATTGAATAAAAATTTCATTTCTTTCTTTGTTTAAATAAATTCAAAGATTATCAAACGAAATCCTTTCTTTTCATGTTCAAAAATCACAGTTGTCTTCAAATTAGCATAAAATTCAACTCTTCGATTAACAAAAGACAGTTTGTCGGAATATAATTTTCAAATAAATGAAACTTTAACTGCAGGAGAATATTCAATAAGAAAGGTTTTCAAGTCGGCCTTACTTATCCTAACTGGAAATTGCAAATCGGAATAATTGCAACGTCAATTACGGTAGTGCAGGAGTGGAAGAAAGTTCTACTGCATTAGGTGGAAAAGATAAGCAAACAAGTTGGCCAGTAATGGAAACTGAAGTCATTAAACAATAATTTGTTCAACAAAGATGTGGTAAATTTCAATGTGCCATTATTTTTACTTAACATAACCTTAAATCATACATTCGATCTTCATTTTTTTTTATTTAATCAATTAAAAATTTACTGTTACTGGAACTACTGAATAGCGGTAACGCTGCTGTGTGACAGTCACGAAGTTGCTTTTTAGGTTCCGTGTTGTAGAAATCCCAACATGCCCAACGACCACGTTCATAGCATGACTCCACCGGAACAATCTGTAACATAGAATATGGTAAATAACGATTTTTCGAGTATCCTTCATTTTGATTAAATTTTCAATTTGATTTCTAAAAGGGCAAAATTCGTAATACTGCTCCGATTTAAAAATTATTAGGAAATAAGTTCAACTTCAAAATTACTAATTTAGTATCAAAAGAGCAAAAAGTGATTTCTGTATCATCGTTATTTTAACCGGTTCACAATTGAACGTTTATTGATCTCTCACAAAATAAATTCATTTTATCCTTAACTTTTCGTTTCGAACTATATTTGTTTTTATCGTTGATATGCATGATAACTACTAATTACCAAAATTGTCTTAATCATTGTCTAAAATTAATTACAAGGAATACCTTCCGAAAGCACTCATAATTCCAAAAACATTACTTAAGATTTTAATAAAGAAGTAAAATATGCAAAATTTTCCTTAATGATTTGTAAATTATTGTGAACGAATATAATACTATTTAATTTCTCTAAAAAAAGAAAGTAAAGGTGGCGGAAGCGGAAAATAACTGATTACAAGCACTAAAAGCTTCTATTGATTTTATCAAAGTGATTACATCTTATCTCGTCAAATTTATTTTAGAATTAGCCAAATTTTTATTCAATTAATTTGACTCATTCCACTTATTATTCAATGTTTTAAATTGAAAATCAACCGAAATATATTTTAATTCTATAAAAAATTTGATCAAAAATTTGCTTCTTCGAGTTTTTTAAACTCTATCTTAGATAGTAAAATAAAAAAAAAAAAGGAAACAATTACTTGAGATTAAATGAAAAAAGATCCAGTCTATCCAAATTTTGATCACAATTATTAAACAAATCTCTATAAGTATGATCATTATGCTTTATCAGCTTACAGAAGTATTTGAATAACTTACCTACACGGTCTGTCTGTTCCATCCTCAAAAATTACATTTTAAAAGACTCATATATTTGCTGTATTAATGAAATTTAGATTATTTCGAAAATTTCAAGGATGATTGTTCATTTGTATTGATTTTTTCAACTTTTTTTTTAAGCCAATAAAAGCATTGTTTTGAAATAAGCAATTAGAATTAATATAATCTTGCTACAATGGTGCTTTATTGACAGAGAAAATTTTTAATTTAAATGCATGATAAATTAAAATTAAGTGGAAATTTAACCTCAACATCTTGAAGAATTGGCCAAAAAAAAAAAAACCGAAAATGTAGAAGGTCATTGA
The DNA here is from genome assembly GCA_013365325.1 of Dipetalonema caudispina. Lineage (NCBI taxonomy): Eukaryota > Metazoa > Nematoda > Chromadorea > Rhabditida > Onchocercidae > Dipetalonema > Dipetalonema caudispina. Next base: position 218,106 of record JABVXV010000060.1, on the reverse strand, counting down.
TAAAGTTAACAACAGGCCGCGAAGTTAAAAAGTTAAAATTGAAAGCAAATTGCTATTTCTCAACTTCAATTAGCTATAATAAATGCAGCGGGAAAAAAAATTCAAAAATATGATTAAGTTAGGATTTTGAAGCAAAATAAGAAACTTGTAAAATTAGTTAGCTTGCATGTATGCATGATATGCCTAATTCAAGCTGAAATAAGAAGGACGTATTTTGTAGGAAAAATAAATAAATTTATAGAGTTCTATGAAAATTGAAGGTTACCCACGGGTAAAAGGATGAAAATAAAAATTATTGAAGTGGTAAAGCACTCATGACCCAAATTCTTTTGTTGAAAAAAAATCATTAATTTCTTTCTTTTTTTTTTAAGTGGAAAATAATGACTTCTCTGCACTTTTTTTACAAGATGAAATTTGATCGTATCAATAAATATCCCTCAAAAAAAAAAAAAAAAAAAAAAAAAAAAAGCATTCAATCTTCATGTTAGATACGTAAATAAATAAAACGTTCAACTTCTGTTTGCAATATGAACACAAACGTGAAATAACACACGTGAACAAATGTGAACAAAATATTTCAATAACAAAGTTTATGTTCAAATTAAAGGAAACCAACAATGTTCTGATTATGTCTAACTTAAAAAATAATCAAAAAATTTAACAAAATTTTTTAAAAACATAACTATTTTGTTTTATTTCCATCTCATCTTTATGTGATTTAATAGTACAATGTATTTAAAAACTACAAAAAGTTTTTCTTCTTTTCTATGTACAACTCAATGAATAATCTCACTCATTCTATTGTTCATTCATTTACATTCCCGCATATTTCCGATCGATTTCAAACAGTCAAATTTCGGACAATGGACCATTTGTTTATTTTATACCTAACGATATATTTGTAGTCGTTGCAGTTGTTTTCGATAACTTCTGAATTAGTTGAAAAATATATATTGGCTTTTCTCAAGGACAAAAGATAGTTCTTTCTTGCCATCAAACAAATTGCGAACATTAAAATCAATTTTTAACAGTGCCAAGTTGATGGGAAATATCCTTCCCGCTAAATTTAATAATCAATTCCAAATAGCTAAGCTTTTGACTATGATTATAACATAACATATTGTAGGATCAGATGAATTCAAATCATAACTCTTCTCTCTAAGAATCAACTTCAGCGTGACCTTCAACACTGAATCTTTGAAATCTCAGGGAAAAAAATTATCTTCATAGCTTTTACATTCACTAATTTGACATATTAATTTTCCAGCATGGTAATCGTTTCAATAATTTTTTTAAGTTGATAGCAAAATGTTGAATATGCATGATTAACTATTGTCCCACAAATTACCAATACTTTCTGCGGTTCAAACTTTGACTTAAAAATCGCTTTCGATCCTTAAACGCCTTCCCTTAACCTTCTCTGCAAGAATGTGAATAATTCATTCACTGTGGCAAGCGTAAATCGTTCCTATACTGATCAGCATTCACGTACAAAATTTCTGAGTAAAATCCAAAAAAGAACACTCTATTAGCTTTTCTATGTAATCGTTTTTTCAGCCTGAAGCAAATTACCATTTCGACAATGCGTCATACTACAATACTTTCAAATTTAACAAATCATTGTTCCATAAACGACTTGATGAAGGAATTGGCCATTGATGAGAATGAAAATGATTCTTTCAAATACGAATCGATTCTTACCATTTGACACAGCAAATTAATGTTTATTTCGTCCAACGCGTCATCAGAGAGCAATGAAAGTGGCCAATGGCAACTTGTTAGAATTTTCCAGTAGTTGTCTAATGCATGACAACTCAAACGCGCTTTTTCACTATTAATTGAATGAGAGGAGAAGTGGATGAGAGCTATGGAAAAGCAACCATCCTCGATATCGATATTCAAAATCTTATTTGAATTGTCATCAGTATGAAATGTCCTTCATAAAAAGAATTTCTTTTCTTAGCTATAAGCTGAATGCTTCTGGTCAAACTTTTACATCGATCATGCGGGATCTCAGCGAAGTTTTCATTGAGTTAGTTATGTCAGGAACTCTCCTTTCTGATAATTGTACCCTGTTCACTTCCACTTAATTTCACCATTTCCATCAATTTAACAATTATCTTATCAAATTCTATTAATGTCACACTATGACCTCATCAATGTCTAATGTAGGAATGTTTCATATCGTTTTTGATATCTACGTAACTTTATAGATTTCCTTTTTGATGGAACTACCAAGAAAAACTGCAAACCGATTACACTTCTTGCGATCCTTGAAACTGAGTATTCTAACAAAGCAAATTATTCAATATTTTCTGGGCATGATTTACTGCTAGAAGAATCTTTACCTATGGTTGTATTAGTGGTTGCATGCAATCATATCTGTAAAGATTGTAATTCCTGATTGAACAGACGGATTTGAGATCAACTAAAATACTAAAATATCGGATCTAATCCTATAATATTTACATCAGTCTTGAACGTATCTTAAATCCAACCTACAAAAAACTTACTTTGAAGCGTGATCCATTCATCTGTTTACTCTTCTGAAGTCCAGACTGTGACTGCTGTTGGGAGGATGTGGTAGTGGCTGTTGTTGATGATCGGAATGAAACATGATGATCATATTTGGTTCCAGTGAAAATTGTTTCTACAATATAATCGTTTCTAACAGATAAATAGGAGAAATTTGTATGCACAACAATTTTATTAACATTGTAATCATTGATAGTTTTTAAGTCTTAAAGATTTTTGCACAAAAATGTTGGACAAAGTTTTGTCTGAAAAAGTTTAAACATGAAAAATTCGGAAATTGGAAGAAACAGGCTGATTTTTGGTTAGCTAAAATTAGGCAGCTTGGATTACTTGCATTTTATTATCTTATCCAAGCTATTGACATTTCAAAAAATATGCACAGCCTTTTCGGCATAAAATCCTATAAAGTCAGGAGAAATTTTGCACTAGCCATTCAACGTCGCGGTAAATCTAAATCTTAGATTTGAAAATAAGAATTAAAAAAACTGAAGCCAGCTCAATCATTCAGTATTCTTGCTGTTCCATTGTTATATTTTAGGTTTATTTTCAAATATTTCACAGATACCGATGAAACTAGACATTAGCATCGTATAAAAAAGACAGATAGTTTGCCTACTTTTATCCTTAAAATCCAATTCATCGTCGGATGACGAATCCGATGATTCTATGCTCGCTGATTCTTTGTATCTAAAATATGAGATACGATTTAATGAACTATTTAATGATAACCATTTCAGTGACGGGAATCAAATTATAAGATCAAAATTTCATTAAACGGAAAATTATTAACCAGAAAAATAAGAGGAAATTTTTGCCTCAAATTTTCGATAGCATTAATTTAACCCTATCAGATTACAATGTTATATGGATCCCTAACTAAAATAAATTTTCAGTTATTTGATTCTTTCTTCATCTTTGCTCTTTATACTAACTATTTTGTAGCAATTAGACAAAATAAGCAAATGAAGAGGTTCTGACACACCTTTTATCAATAATTGAAAAGCGTCCTTCAGTGCTAGCATACTTACAAGTAGTTGATAGTGTATCTTGTTGAACTGGTTGTGTATTAGATCGTCTCCAACGCGGAATAATAAGACGTGATGTTGAACTGCTGAAGAAGTTCATCGAATGAGATGCTTAAACTGTAATTAAAATTCATTTCATTAATCTTTTATTGTAAAGTTGCTAGTATGTTGCTTAATATTTTCGATTTACATTTGTCCTTCAAATGACTGCAATTTTTAAGAAGCGATAAAATAATTGTCAATTACTAAAAAGTATCGGAAAGCAAAGCATTTTCATTAGCCTATCGTATATAAGTTGAAAAATTTTTGGGGAAAAAAAGAATGATTCAGTTATTTGCAGAAATATTTTGAATTTATCATTTAAAATGAATTGTTTGTGTTGCATCTTCAAATAAAAGCACATGTGCGCTTTTTAAAAAGTTAATTATTTCAAAAAATATTTTTTAGTATGCTTAATTGGCAAAGGATGGAATGGCTTAAAATCATTGAGGTATGTGTTAAACAAAAATGTCAGTTATTCGATGAATTTGAATTTTAAATACAAAATAAAAGTCAAAAATAATTCTGAGACATTTAAAAATGCTCAATTCAAATATAGATTAAATTGCAGAAGATATAAAAAATTTCATGGAAACAGAAGAATGATAGTTTTTATATACTACACGAAAATTGATCAAATGAAGTGATAATGAACAAAGAAATGGATGGATAGAAATTCGTTGATGTCACAACATGATAAGATACTTTTTTTTTTCCTAATTGAAGAAATGCGAATTTTGATGAAACGATAAATATAATTAAATACGGCAAAAGACTATCGCAACATGTACAGCTGGTTTTTCGTGATTTTCATCTGTGTTCGGCTCTTTTTAAATTATTTTTGCTGTAATTAAATACCATTGTTTTAAGTTTCATTTCCATCCTAAAGAACTCTTCAATATTTCTTTGTAGTAAGAATGAAAACATAAAAATCAAACATCAAAGTCCAAATATCAGCAATAATATTTGTTCTTCGCGACTTGTATTGTTATCATAATTGAAGCTAATAAGAGTTGTTTTTAACCAACAAGTTTTTCGTAACAAATATTCTGTGGTAAAATTTTTAGGTAAATGATAAATTCATGGATATTTTAGGGAATTTTTCAAAATGAAAATGAATCTGAAAATTGGATACAATCTGGAGGTGATTATTTAGACTATTTGATAATTCGTTAATACGACAGAATGCTAGCAGTAATTAGGACAATAACTTAAAGATAATTGCAGGTATTTCTAGCTTTTGAAATCGTGTGAGTTGAAAAGATAAAATAGCTTTAAATTAACTAACTTACTTATATTCATCAGCTTATATCTAAGCAAATATTTCATGATCATATTTTGATCATCATTCCAAAACATTAAAGTTGCAGAGATATTATCAAGTTTAAGAAAATTTTTATAATAGATGGAAAACTGATTGAGCAACTATATTCTTTACAAAGATGATAACGATAAATGAAAAATTCAGCAATGATGGCAATTAGAGAGAAGACAGCAATAAAAACTGGCAATATCTAATAGAGGACGATCATACAGACAATTTAAAATATCTGTAGGTTTTGCGTTTTACCTATGAAGTGACACTTACCGTTGATTGATTTCACATGAAGGACAAGAACTTATGCTATATTTAGTCATCTTTGTTCATTATTTTAAAAACCAGTTTAAAAGTAGCTTTTCCTAGTCTTCATTGATTGGCCCACTCGTCTGTTCATTTAATTTCCTTTTGTAAAATTAAACTTTGCAAATACGCTTTGTTTCTTTACCCAAGATCCGATACTCACTAGGATATTTTATATCATCCAAAGTATTCTGTTGGATAGTAATTTCGAAGATCACAGTAAGCCATTATTTAGTTCTTAAGCTTACAAACCATATTCTTAAGAAGCATTCATTAATTTAACTAATTAATTACATTAACTTGTCCTGCTAAAGATTATGCTCTATGCTATTTCGTTGTGATGTACTCATCAATTTCAATTTTTGAGCAATTTTAACTTGTTGAATTCAAGACAACAGTCGAATCTTGAAATGTTTGTTAAGAAAATAAGTTGTTAATTGATAACGTATTCATTTGAAAACTTTAGAAAATATAGGATTTTTCAGGTTGTTATGTCCTAAATTTTGATTGATTAATTTAAAAATTTTGCTTGACAATAATTTGATCACTGTTCAAAACGTAACATTGAAACTATTTATAATTTCAAGGATATTTACTGCATGTAAAGTTACTGCGCGTTAGGATAAAAGCGAGATCGAGTCATGGGATCAGGGTGGAAAGAACTCCTAGAACTTGGAAATGAAAATAAACAAGATTGACAGAATAAACAACAGATAAATCACTACGAAATATATAAATGAAAATTTAATAATCAATTAAATGGAACATTAAATCTAACGGCATCAACATCATTTTTTAGCGTACCTATTGCTAATAAATTTTGTTAACCACCCACAATTTGTTAACTTTAAAAGGATTAGCGAAAATTTGTTATAATTTTAAATGTTTCTTCTTAAATTTTTTCGACTTCACGAAAAGAAAAAAAAAGACTTTTCCAGCGAAATGACTTTTTATTCTTATCTTTCGATAAAGATTGGAAAGTTTTACTAAAACAAAATATTATTTATAAAGACCACTCCATCGATGCTTTCCTGTTTAAAATTCAAAAACTGATTTCTGAACCATTTCAATTTGCAAATTACACATGCAGCACTTCAGATCCAATTTAAAAAAAAAAAAATGGAAATTATTTTTGCAGTTTGTCAAACTACTGAAGAAATGAGAAAACTATTTTAAAATTAATGAGTATGTCTACCGATGAAATTGTTTTTTTCATCAATGAAATACAAACATCGACAAGAAAGTTTTCGTCGATTGTAGTGAATTTCAATCTTAACAATGTAAAATTTATGATAAAAGATGGGAACATTGCCAAAAATTGCATTGTTTTTATCAATAATATCATTGATATTTTTTACGCTTTCATTGATTTTACTTCCTTGCAGACATTGTTATCACTGAGCTGAAAAGCATTCGGTAGCTATTTCGTACGCTATCGATAAATTTGAATGATCGGATAGCTCTATTTGGTTGTGATAGCATCATTCGATTATAAATGAAGAAGGGTAAAGGTTAATTTAAGAGTATTTCTACACGAAAAGGCTGATATCAATGAATGGTTTTAGGGAAACCGATATTTGGCTATGTTTGATATGCAGCAAAATGTATCATCACATTTTCTCCAACATTTTTCCTTATCGATTAAAATTGAAAATTTTATCGCAAATAATAATAGGCTATTTTAGGAAACCTTAATGTAATGGAATATAGGTGGAAAAAGAAATGTGATAGCTTGAATGGCGGAAGTTTAGGAACGATTTGTCACCTGAAAAGCAGAGGTGAAATGAAAAGGATAAAGAGATCATTTCCATTTCTAACATCGCAAATTGCAGCAAAAAATTCTTTTATTGTTGCAAGGGTGGCGGATTTCGTAACAACTAAATTTCAATAAATTTCTAAGCATGCATGAAAAAAATAGAAGCATTTCTTAATAAAACAACCGGTAAAATTTCATCAAGAAAACATAAAATCTTGGAAATCCTCTCCGTCAATGAAGTAAAAACAAAACAGAATCACCTGTTCGCTATTTTCCTTCGCTTCCATTTGTTGAAAAATTTTAAAATCGCTGAAGAATACGTCCATTTATTAATTAATCTCCATGTTACTTCCCTCTTATCTATCAGATAACTAAGATTGATCACATAGAAGAAAATGTTTGAAATGAAACTTTTTATTAGACATGAATTTCTGTTCCTAATAAAATTAAGAAATAAAATCAAAAATATGAACATACGAGAGAAATCAAAAAAATGATTGATCAGTGATTGATCATTGTAAACGTTTACCTTCTAAGATGTTTTACAGAAACTAAGGAGAAGAACAGTAAAAAAGAAATGGGATATTACTTTTTGAGCCTAAATCTTCAACATTCACATTATTATTAGAAAAGAGCCAAGAATCGAAAATAAATCCATGAATTTGAAAAGATGCTATAACAACAGTTTGATTAAATATCATCTCTATGATATTAACTGTATTAATGTACCAGTTCGTATCACTGATAACAAATTTGCTATGTTGTAAAATGAAGTTGGGCGTGGTAAAGGGAACATTATTAGTAGAATAGGTTAATTAACTCAAATATCTTGCTTGCTATATAGTTTACAATTAACTTCTGGTTTTTTTTTTTTTTTTTTTTTTTTTTGTGTAAAGACTAAGAAAATTAAAATTGGAGAACGGAGAAAGATGCCAGACATTTGAGAAATGCGGTAAAAGAGAATTTATGTGTCACACATTAGGGGTTGTCCCATTGCAGTATAACCAATTTTTTTTTATCGCCTCTTAATATCATCAACAACCAGTTTATTTATTAATAATTATAATAAACTATTTATGCTCTCTCATATTGCATGTTTGTAATTGGAAGCTAAGCAAAATTTCAAATCTAAGATTAAATTGCATTAAATTTAAGTCAATCAACACTACCTCATACATATTACTTTCCTACTTCCTTTTCTTTTTAAAATCTTTAAATTCATACTAAATTTGCTAAATTTGTAATGCTACAAACATTTTCTGAAGGTAATCATTTCAATTGTGAAAATTTGCTCGAGAAATTATAATTAAATAAAAAACTTAGGTTATTTTATAAAATTTTTTAAAAAAAAAATTTCGAGTTGTTCTTGGAAAATGATTTAAGTGAGAGTGATATTTATTAATTTCTGAAATAACAAATAGCGTACAGGAAAACAGATAATTATGAAAAATTAATAACACATAATCTGTGAACAATTCGAACGTTCCGGAAAATGTAAAAAATTATGCTTTTGCCAGAAAAGCTTGACCACCCCATAATATCGTATGTCACCATGGCAGTGATATCATTCTTGCTTTCTCTTGGAATGTACCGGGAAAACTGGCGAGAATATTTCAACGCGAGGGGGAGGAGGAGAGAAGGGGATAATGCAAGTTTTTTGCATCTTCTAAGGAATTTCTAAAAATTTAAGAATATAGTATCAGTTTGAAATTTCGTTATCGGACAATTGTCAGTAAAGTGCTCATCAAATTCATTTGAATAGCTTATAAATTATTGAATTTCCATTTATATTCCATTTTCTTATGATACCTCAGTGTCTCATTCAGATAATTTTAGTATAATGAAACAAAATTACTGGCCAATTCTATCGAAACATTTACATAAATTCTAATTAGTAATTAGAAAGTTTCATTGGGTCGATTTAATTTTTACCATTTTAAACATTGATATAAGACAGGCGTTTCTTTTGTATAATTTTTGACTCATGAATTGCATCCATCTTTGTCGTAATGCTAGTAATTATGGAATTTAAAAAATTTTGCATTAGAAGAAGTAAGATTATCGGCTTCAATTGAGCACAATTTTGCATTATCTTATCTTCTCGTAACAATTTATTCCATCCAATCGTGGAAGAAATCCTTTGTATTCAGTCTAACATAACTGTTTACGATTCTTTCATGTGAGTATGATACGAAGATCTTCTAAGATAAGCATTAAAACAAGGAAAAACTCGTTGGACAATGAAGTTAGTGTTTATTTCAATTTTTCTTGTCAATATAAAGCTCTATAATCCATTTAAATTTAATATTAGACTTTATTTTTTGATAACTGTTCGTTATAAGCAATACTAATGAACTTTAAAAGCTCATAATGTGCTATTGAATGACTTAGGAACGATAAAATTTCTTTGAAAAGTTCTTTAAATTTTGAATTTCAAGTAATCAAGGTAGTATTAATGAAATTAATGAAATTTTTTTCAATATTACTCGAAAAATTTTTAAAAGATTTTCAGATATCCTTAAATGCATTCAATCTTTCATATCAAAATGGCTTCGGGTAATTTTTCGCTTTTTTTTTTTGCTGAAAATTTAAGCATAATTATTCATACAAGTTTAAATGCGTGAATCAGTTCAAAAAATAACAGTTATTCAAATTCTATAAAATTTGTTCCACAGATTTTTCTCATTGATTAGTATCGATTCATTGATATCAATAGTGATCAGTTCTTCTTTTTCCCTTTCATTTTCATTCAGAGAGCGATTTCGCCACGGGATACTAGCAATGAACAGAGCACCATTTAGGAAAACTAGGAATAGATGTCCGAAATTAAGGTTGATCACAAGTATTCAAAATTTCAAGAATAATTGAAATTCAATTACCCAAAGTCGTATAATCAAAAATTTCGAACTATTATAATCCTGATAGCCTTATATTAAAGTTCAGGAACTTTGCAGAGATGCAATAAACAGTAATATTTCATTGAAGAAATTCAATCGTTTGGTGAAAAAACAAAAAAAGTTGGCCAAGAAGAATAAAGATAAGTAAGATCTTGCAGATAATTATTATCAAATAAGGTTATTTCATAATTTCATTATTAATAAATGATCGGTTTGATTATATCTGTTCAACAGCTTTTATTATGGTAATGGTCGTGCACGCAGTGCAAGTCGGTGCTAATCCGTTCTGTTATGCTTTAGGAAATCGCATCTAAGAAAGTGTGAAATTTTACTCATCGAAACTGAACAAAAAGATAACTCTAAGAAGCTAAGAGGTCAATCGTTAATGTGACGAACTGAGGCGAGACAATTGCGCACACTAATTATAACTGACAAAGCATGTCAGCAACATTAGCACAAAATTTTATTTTCTATAATACTTATAATTTTTACATTATAAGGCTATGCTACATATCGGTTACAGTTAGTGAGAAAAAGGAAGAGAGAAAAAGCTATCTTCAAACTTAAATTTGCGATAATCCCAAAAATATAGCTCGAAAAAGTGATAAAATCTAAGAAATTAAGATTTCACATTAATGATTACAGTTATGATTGCAGCAAAATCATAATTAATTATTGAAAAAAACCTGTAAAAGCCAAAAATGTTTTAAATTTTTTATGAAATGAGCATCGTATGATAGTTTATCAAGGACTTTTCGTATTCCGAAAATTAGTAACAATTATTTACGGACTTCACATAATATGATTCGATTTTCCAGATCAGTTGAAGTTGCGCGAGATGCAGGTGGGGAAGAATGGATACAGGTAAGTTATGTTATCAAATGATTGGTAGGAAAAATGATTGGAGAGAAGTAATCGGGTCGGGGTAAGATGATATAATTAATTGAGCAATCTCGACAGTGTAACTTTTTAGTTAAACAGAATTTCAAATTCTTAACGACAATTAAATAATGCTAGCAATTTTTAAAGCTCATTAAGTAATTTAACTTGGAGAATATTATGATTCTTGAAGATTTGAAAAAAATTACAAATGTTATCATACAAATGAAACAAATTTATCAACTTTTCTACGTCATCACTGTTGTTCAATTATAGTACGTCTGTTTTTAAGGCTGTAGCGAAAGTGCGACATTGTCCGATCGGTTTTTCGACGAATGGTAGTACTTCAACATTAACAGAGAGATTGAAAATTGCAAATTATAAAGTAAAATAAAATAATTTACTAGATTGAAATTAGTGTTAAGCCAGCAAATGCTCGACGAATTTCTTTGACTCTATTCTTGAATAGCTTAACTTGTCTTTAAGATCCGAAGCAACTTTTCAGTATTTTGAGATAAACTATGATATGCCAAAATGGATAATTTAACTTGTCATTTTCAAAGCATATCTTCTTCATTACATAATAATCGGAGTAAATATTTTAATTTCTATTTCATAGAGTGCACAATTCAAATGTGAAGTAGTGAAGAAAGAAATGGAAGATAATCCTGAACTTTTGAAAACTCATCTTCAGAAGATCATAAATTGTGATATGGAAGGCTATAATCACGATGGAAAGGGTGCTAAAGAGGTAAATTTCTTGTAGAGTTGATAATTTAACATGGAAAAAATGCCTAGAACAGATGCACATCTGACAATTTAAAGTTTAAAGGTTCTAAACTTTTGACAGAATATCGGTGACAGCTGTTTAGTACGGAAAAATTTGTTGAAGCAACGTTTGGATGATGATAATCGTCAATTTATTAGAACCAAAGTAAGTTGCACTCTTTATTTGCTTCCATCGCAAGCATCTTTGACAATTTGCTGCGAAAATATTAAAGATCTTATTTCTGCTAGCAATAAATTTCTTAAAATTTTAATTTCTGTTGCGAAATTTTAATTAAAAAATCAATATTTATTTATTCATCATTTCAGGATCGTCGTTCATATTTGAAGAAACTTAACTTATTTGGTATGTTTTTAATTTGAGCTATTATTGTTGAAGAAAAATGTATTTTTCAATAAATGTATAATTACTCTTGCAGATAAGAACTTAGTGAATGATTTGATTGATAAAAGTACTGAGAATACGATACTCACAGAAATGTTATTGTATGATGTTCGTTATGATACGGCATGGAAATCGGATTATACGAAGAAATTCAACAGAGGCAAAATAAAACCAAAAAATCGTGCTGGTTGGGTTCTTCCTCTTCAGGCACTCTGCGATAAGATACGGCTTTCAATAGATCTAATTATAAAATACTCTTAGTCTTAGTAATTAATAAACCGCTGTTGTATACTGATTAGTTTATCGATTAGTTGTCACAAAAATATGAAAATTTGATTGCTAACAAGCCTTTTTATCCTTTACCAAATGCCATTTCTAATGCTTAACACCTATAGAAGGATGGAAAAACGCAAACATATGTAATATTTGTGCAAATGCATGCATCACTTGCACATTGTAAGAGACAAAGTTGCTTCTGAAAGTATAATTTGATTGAATTTTATTATATTTTGATAAGTAGCAAGCCTTTTCTTAAGCAATTGTACATTTTCCTTAATGTATGGTTTATGTATATTCTAAGCTAACACCAACCTAAAGAAAATTTCATTTAGATTGGTATCAATAGTGATTTTTTTACGAGAAATGAAAAAGTGAATTTGGAGGATGCGCGATCTTTCATTCTCTATCAACGGCTTACACAAATTCCGGTAATTCGAATTACATTTTTTATTCAAGTATCCAATACGGAATCTTTACTTTCATGCAGTACTTCTTTGCAGAAACTCAGTAAATGGTTGGAAAATGATGAGTTAAACTATAGGAATAGTAATTTAGAAGGATTTTTCAAGAAGGATTGGGATGGAAATGAAATTATAAAGCGTATGAATGAATTTAATCGAAATGTGCAAAATGACTTGGATCGAGTTCGACTTAATGATCGATGTACACTTCCATGTTTATTATTATTATTTTCTTTTTGAAAAAAAGGAAATCAAATTTTGTAGAGAAAATTTTTAGATGGTAAGGTGAACTTCGGAACTACTGACTAAATTTTCTTGCAAGAGACTACTCATTTTACACTTCGGTAAAATTCTTATATAAAAGTTGATTTATTTGTTGCTATTGTTTAATATCTATTAATTCAGTAAATGACTGTTAAAAATTTAGTTTACAATAATATCGTAATGTGGAAAGCATTAATTGGTAATCGGAAACAAATTTTTATTCGAACTATGATTGGTGGCATGGAAAGACGATTTGAAATTTTGGATAATCAAGTGAATCATATCGTTTTTACCCATAATGCATTCGATGAACATCTCGATTTATGTCGGAATAAAAGTAATAAATAATATGCTACTATGAGATTTTTGAAAAAAAAAAGTTTTGAGTTAACCTTTCAGCTGAATCTTTCTTGAGTTTATTTGAAAAATAATACTATTAAGTTGAAATTTTATCATAGGAATTAAGTGTCGTGATTCAACTCGTGTAGTATTGAGATATCCGAATGATGCAAATAATGATTTCATTCATGCGAATTACATTCAAGGCGGACCACTTTTTAATAAATTTATCATTACACAGGTATAAATTTGTCTTTTTAATCTGTCTGAATTTATAGTTAGTTCATTTAATGGAGAAAAGTTTGAAATTCGGAAGATTTTTAAGCAAGTTTTATCTTCTTCAGGCACCCATGGAAAATACAATTGGCGATTTCTGGCGTATGGTTTGGCAAGAGAGGTCACCATATATCTTCATGCTCATAAGTCGAAAAGAAAATGAGAGATGTGCTCAATATTGGCCTAGGCTGGAAATTTTTATGCAATATTTTGCATCTATTAAAAACATCTTTACTTTTTTGTCATAAATTTTGTGTGATAGAACGACAATTCAATGCCTAGTTATTTTTTTAGGCCTTAAACATCCTATCTATTGTCATTTTAACTTGAAATAAATTTATTTAATAAGTGGTAATATATTTATATTTGTATACTTAAGCAATCTTATTTAACAAACTTCTATAAAATTTATATTTTATTAGATTAAACAAAGTAACTTTAGAAGAACTGGAAATCAGATAACCTATTTTGGGTTGACAATTATCAATTCAGCCGTGGACGAATTTCGTTCACCGTTGTTCCGTGTTACATATTTGACTGTGATTGGACCCGTTGGCGATAAAGTATAATTCTTCTGATGATGCAATATTAACATAATTCTTGAAGATTTTCGATGAAAAGATGTTGTATAAAGTCCAATGTAAATGAAATTACATCAATTTCACCTTTCATTTCTTTCAAACTTCCCAAATTTTCTCATATGTTTCAACTTCTTGCATATTCAAATCAATTTTTATAGTTATATGTTGAACATTGGCAAGGTGATATGAATAATTCAGACAATGTTGCGTTACCTTTGCAATTGTTACGACTTGCGCGGAATTGCTCCTATCCAACAATCATACATTGTCACCTAGGAATAAGTCGATCGGCTACACTTGTTGCTGCTGAAATCTGTATCGCTTGCTTACTCAGAGGACCGACATATAAGGTTAGCTAACCGTTGGCTATTTATTTGCATAAGAATTTAGTGGTACTTATAGCTTAAGTGAATGATGTTAATCCTGATATTGATAAGTTAAATCTTATTAAAGATTACAATGTTAGGAGATTCTTCATTGTTTCAGCACTGCGTACAGAAGTCAGTGCAATTACTACGTTCACAACGACCATTTTGTATCGAAACGCCAATGCAATATATATTTGTACATCGAGTGGTACAAAAATTTTTGCATGATTATGTAGGCGATCCACAAGGCTTTCATGCAGAATACGAAGATTGGATTGAAGCACGATCTATGAGACCATTCATTGATGATGTTGAACAAACGGTGAATATTTGGAGTGTGATTTCATTCCCGATAAAAGTTTAGATTTTCAGGGATGCTTTAAAATTTGGATAAAATTAGAACGATAAAATAATTGATTTAATTTCAAAATGTTTATTGTTTTTTCAAATTTTACTGGATTTTAAGTAGGAAGTAATGTCTATCTAAGACATAAAACGTGTTCATACGCAATTGTAGATTCCTGGATATCGACTACTATCACCACGTTTTGATCCTGACTTAATCGGATTAGTGCGACATCGCGAACGTCCGAACTGTCGTCGTGAGACTCATGATTGTATTGGACAAATGCCGATACCTGTGCAAGATATTTCAGAGCAACGATTCGACGAATTACAGCTAACGAAGTGTTATCCACGAGGCAATCGATATGATTGAAACTTTAGGCTTATCAGATTTGTACTTTTCTTTTTTTGCAAAAATAACAGACTAATAATTAGTGGATTGTTGCAATAAACTATTATTCATATTTTGAAATTAGGGAATTATAAACAGAATATTGATTTGAATATATGGCAGATGGCCAATAATTTAATTTCTCAAAATATTGCTGTAGCCATAGTTTTGATTAATATGTTAATTTTTTAACTACTTCACAATTTTTTATTCGTTTTTAAAATAAAAAATTTTCTCTCGAATTTTTACTTACTTCGAAAAATGCAAAGTATCTTTTCTTCTATTTGGGTTTTCATCTTTCAAAGAGACTTCTGAAAATAATTTTTTGCTGAATCAAAATTCAAAATCAAATGACTAAATTTTTCTTGTAAAATAACCAACTATTTGAGACATTTCTTTCTAAACTTCTTCTCTCTTTTAATATGTTCTTCAATAGTCGAATAAAATAAGGGGAAAAAATTATTAAAAATTAATCAAAGAATTTCCGATGACAGCAATTTGTGATGAATACAGTATCATCCAACAACAAAGTAAAATGCTAACTAATAATTAAATAAATTATGAACGAATAATTAGCCATTGCAAAGGATTGTTGAGTTAATGAGCAAATGAAAAAGGAAGTTAAGTTGACCATTGAAGCGAAAATATAAATTTTTTTCAATGTTTTTGAAAAAAATTTTCAATGTTTAACACTTCTTTTTCCCTTGTTAAAGAATATTTTACATTTTTTGTTTATTCGAATAATCAGTTATCTAGAAAGTTCCCTCAAATCCACAAATTAACTGAAAAATTCGATGGATACATTTTAACGATGAAAGAAAGCTAATAATAACAGTGAAATATTTACATATTCATTATAGAAGAACATGAAATCAGCAAAAGCTTATGCATTAGTGTAATAAGATTGTAACCATTGTGAAATGTTAAAAATTTAATCGAAAACAATTTCCACTAAGCATTTTCTCCATGAATACATTTAACGAAAAATTTGCTAAAGCATTTATCCTCTTATAATATAGCACTTAGCAATTCATGCAAAATGTACTCAACTAAAAAACTGGAAAAAAAAAAGAAATAATTTGAATTAGAATTGACGACCGATTTTAATTAAAATTTCTTACTTTACAGAAATAAAAGTCATACCATATCATACTATACAATTGAAAATGTCAAATTCTCTCAATAATTTAAAAAAAAAATATATATATATATATAAATTCTTTTTGAATGTAGTAATATGAAACCAAAGCTGTTATGGGAAAAGAAAGGGAAGTGCTGTAATTTAAGCTTTATGGATATTGTAAATGATGCAATGCGATAATTTTAGTGAAGAAAAAAATCAAAAAAGCTTATAACATTTTCTCTTATTGTTTGTTGCACTTTTTTTTTTTTTTTTTTTTTTTTTGAAAAGTCACATTTTTTGATTGAAAAAGTGCATTCTAATTTTTAGATTTAGTCAATTTTTTTTCAAAAATCTTTACTAATTATTTTAGCAATCTTTTTTTCCTTTTCATATCTTTTCCTCTTAGTTTCTCTCAATAAAAAGTCTAATTTAAAAATATTTTGTAATTCGTGGAATTCAAAAATTACAGAATAAGCTGTGTATAGTGAAACAGTAAGCGTCATTAACAGCTTTCTCTGCCCATAATTTTTTCTTTTATTATCATATGAAAATGACAGTTTGAATTCAACGCTGTAAATGTTGAAATCGATGGAAATATTTCATTAGTCAATCATTTGAAAAATTTTTGCTCACCTACTTATTGTAATATTATCCTTGCATGCTTTATTTTACCAACATTATTTTGAAGAAAAAGTTTTACAAGCATCGTATTTCATTCCCATCCAAAAAAAAGAATATCTTTTAATAGAGAAAAATTTTCATCATTTTCAAATTAAACAGATTTATTTGGCTAAAAAAATACTTGGCTCCAATAAAACAATCGAATTATTTCCATTACTTTTGTTTGAACATCAAATTGCATGATTTGATAAACAAATATTTCTACATTAGTGATGGTTTATTGATTTTGCTTTGATTTTTTGGATCTTTTTTGATGCATTGCATTGCGGTATATTTTCAACGTAACCACAAGCCTTTTTCAGAATATAAGGCTCCAAACCTTTACGCTTTCAACAAAAAAGCATGTTTTTTAAACATTATCCACTGTTCAGATTTCTTATTTTATCAGCCTGTGTCCTTAAATCAAGTTACAGATTTCATTACTTTGAATTTGAAATGGGAAAATTTGATTGCCATAAATAGAACATATCACCTTGAGCACTTTGAAGAGTTTATCCGGAAAGTCCGGTTGTTTTAGGAGTTATTTTTGATGATTTTGTTAAAAAATAAAGTTGTCATCATTTTATTATCGCAATATTTGAGAAAAAGCCTCTCATTTCAGATTGCGGTTCCTCTTTTTGGATTTTTAGATAATTTTGCCCTCTTTACTACGGTTTCGAAAAATTTACCTAACATTTTGTCATCTATCAGTATGAATAAAAGGAAGCAATGAATATGGGATATGAAGCAAAAGATGAAAAGAAAGAGTGGCTTAACATTCATTAAATTTCATCAACATTTCATTAATTCATTTATCTATATTTTCATTTATACAACGAGCTAAGGATTCAATTCACTTCTTCTTTCGTGAATCTTTTAGAATTTCAAATTATCATAAATATTTCAATATACTGATGAGAATTTCGAATTCTACAAATATTTTATTTTTTCCCAGATTGTTTTTACCTCGTCTTCTTCAAAAAGATATGAATGTATCGCAATGTATTCTTCATTGAGGTTTGGTTAATTAAAGCAAAATCTATGAAATAGAAATGTGAATTGTTTTCTTTTTTTTTTTTTAAGAAGATTACCTAAGTTACTTAGTAAGCTTGCAAAGTTTATTTTCTGATAATTATAGTACAAGAAGATAGTAGAAATATGACCAATTATGTGGGATTTTAAGAGCTGATTTGTAGGTGTATATACTTTGCAAGCGTTTTAGAACTAATTGCCTTCTCTCTGTTGAATCTATTTGAATTTTAAATACGAAAAATTTTTTTCGTAACAGACATTACTAAAATTTTCATGAATTAGAAGTATAAAAGGGAAATAAAATAATACAAACGTACTTTTCATTCAGTAGGATAGTACTCTTATAATTTGTTCTTCAGGATCATACGATTTCTGTATCGATTGCTTTTGTAGATAGGTTTTGTGATTTTTACTAATTAAGTGAAAGCAGAAATGCTGATAACATGAAAGTTTGACGTCAAAAGATAGAAGATTGTATGAAAGTTTTAGCTGTTGGTTAATTGTTAAAAGTGAAGCGTCAAGAAATTTATCATTGCTAACACATTTAACTTTCCATTATATACATTGATTGCTTCTCCTATCATCCCTTTTTCCTCTTCTCTTTTGGCCACCAAATGTTGTTTTGATATATTTTACGAATTTTGCATACTAATTATTGCGTAAAATTTTGATTACATTACCCTGTCGAGTAGAACGAAATCGTTGATAAATGTTAAATATTTTTTGATAAATAATACTTTAAATCTCAAATTAGACATAGGTGCGATATAATTATTCCAATTAATGTTATTGCTAAACATCAGAAGTACGAAACGGATTCATGACCTCAATAAAATCTTAAAACCTTCCAGCTATCATAATGAAATTTGTATATTTGCAGCCAATGGCCAAAACCTAAATTTTTTTTCCTTATAGAAAAGGTATATTTGAATGAATTAATAGTATTTACTAATATGTTGCAATTTAAAATTCGATTTAGACGTATTATTATATTAGCATACAATATCGGACAAATCTCAAGTTCACAATCCATAATAAGCAAATGACCAAATGATAGTGACCAGAGGAAATTGAGAAAATTGAATTAATATGAATCTAATTTTTTTTGATATTGATATTTTCAGTATTAAATGTTCCTCAATATAAGTTGCTAGCAAATTTTTGTTGCTAGCAGAACATCAATCAAAAATTTGAGTATTTTCCAAAAGTGGCTTAATGATCTGTTTGGATTATTTATATTCCAAAATCTTTGTATCCATAAATTTATTTATTCTCTTAATTTAAGCTATATTCTTTAATAGCTTACAGGAATAAATTCGATCTTAGTTTCATTTTATTTTATTCTTATCCATCGAAGGTTCACAAGTGTTAGAAATTACCCTTAAACTCTTTAATGTATATGCTAATCATTTTTTACACTTTAATTTAAATTCAACAATCTCAACAATTTTATTGTAACCGCTCTGTAATTAATAATTTAACAGCAAGTTTCCAAAAGTAATCCAAAACTTGGCCTTTCTTTTCTTATTCTGTCTTTTTGGATTATTTGATTCTCAGTCTACATTTTACAGGATACATTATTGTTTCTCCTGTAGAATTTTCCACGAGCTCATTAGAATATTTATCACAGCCATAAAGATTCAAAAGTTTTGTCGATCAGACGTCATAGGAAATGTTATGATATCATTACAGCATTTTCGATGATATTAAAAATGATACTTACATGAATTTTTAATTTATTTTTTCCAACAATATATCAAATAAATTGTTGATAACTAAAAATCAGTTTGTTTCTCTCTGTGTATGTTCTTTTTTTCCAAATCTAAAAAAATGAAAGAAATGTTTTAAAATGAAGATTTAGTGCAAAATTTCATTTTGCACTTTTTGGCGATATAGGAGAAACTCAATCATACTACTTTAAATTTATTTTTTACATTTAAACTATCACATAAAATGATTTCATTTGTTAAAAATATTAATACCTTCATTTATTTGATATAAGTATGCATGTTTTTGCTTGCTGAAGTTAAATTTCATTAAATTTAGATCAATACGTATTTATTTCATCATCACTTTTATTCAAACACAAAGTAAAATATTTTGCTGGATTATAAACTTGAATCATGCATCATTTAAGGATTTTTTTTTTAATTTCACATAAAAAGGAAAAGTTCTTTTTTTTTTTTATAAACTTGGAAAAGAAAAAAGAGTGAGCGATTCAGAAAGGTTTTTTTCAGTTAATTCTCGATACTAACTTCTCGTAAAGTAGGAGTAATTACTGCTTACGATAGCTCTCAAACGCAATTGGGTCCGATTGACGTAAGAAAGAGCAAACAAATCATCATCTCATCATTGTTGCAAGTAATGCGATGAATATAGAATTAGCTTTGCTGTGATATCTAGTGATATTACGTGAAGCGTAAGTGACTAGGAGTGATTGAGAATTTACGTAGTGTAAGAAGCATCGTGTACTTACATCACTGGTTATTTTGTGCATTGAGGACAAAGCTCCCGAGAATTTAACCTCATGTTTGTATGTTTTTATGCTATAAAGGATGTTGCAATGTATGCGGCATAGAAGTTCAAAGTGCAGTAATTGCGATATCAGATTTATTAGTTATGAATGCTAGCAGATATTTGGCGTATCGTTTGCAACTGATAAAAAGTAGTGATTGACCTCGATTAAATAACTTTCGTAATCTCTTTTTAGGTCATCTTAATAAGTCTGATGATTACTTGAGCTCATTATGGCCTTCACTGCCGAGGAAAGAGAGTAATTAATTATCAGGCTTATTAGGATAAATGAAGAGAAGACAATATCAATTTTACAAAATTATTTATTTTCTCCTGTGTTGAATGTTTTATTTTTGCATTTCTAAGCATTGTTTTACATGCAATATATTTCAAAACTCTGAAAATTTGCTTCTTTGCTTAAATGATGGATGAAATAGTGAATTCATTAAAAAAATTATAATTAAAGAAGTAAAGCTATGGAAAGTTACTCAATTCCCATATTGTTTTCGCTAATTTCCCCTATAATAAGCATATTTTTTTTTCATGTGAATTCATTTGATTAATATCAACTCCTCCCTTTGTGATAATTGCGTCATTCTCGCTCAAAAAAACTTTAATTTCCCTCATTTTATACTTCTTTAATAAGTTTAGTATTTAGGATGATTCGTTTTGCAATTTTCAATTTGTATATTAAAAGTTTATTGGTGATTGATCGAATGTTACCTATTAGCGTTTTCATTCCTAATGTGATACCATTTGATAATTTTAAGCAGTAGTAAAATTCAAAGCTTTAGAATTAACTTCCTTTCAATTTTTCTTGAATACTTGTAAGTTTTATTCATCGCATTTTCTTTTTAAAAGCACAAAGTTTTTAGTGAATTCCATAAATTTTTCAAGAGGTAGTGAAGATGAAATTTAGTTCTCCGTTAGAGAAATAAATGTCGTCCTTAAAAAATTCAAAAGATAGAAATTATAATTTATAACTAGGCTTACTTATATATACAGCTTATAATTAGGATTTCAATACTCCTCCCCCTCAGAAAAACTCTCTTTTACTTTTTATCAAAAAAATAACAATTTGTTCCCTGTTAATTGAAATTCTTTCCATATCAGTATGCGAAGTTGAAAGTAACTGACAGAGTAGAAAGATTAATTTTGTTTTTGTGAACTTCAAAGTAGAATTAATAATGGTGTTGAAGAAAACTGATGAATGTTGTACTTTTATAGAAAATAGATTATTTGGCAGAAGACATAAGGATAACAGAAGAAAAAGAAGCCAAATGAAAGGTAAAAATTAATTCTCTATTAATTTAAAAAATAAAAATTCGAAGAAAAGTTTACTTTTAAAATCTAAAAAAGAATTTTGTATCATTATGCAAGCAAAATATGACGAATTATATAATTAGTGTTTTGCTTTAACGTAGATATGGCGTAAACTATCAGAAGACGACATTACCATCTAACAAGAAATTTAAATAACGGTAACAATGCAAGAAATAATAATTAATAGTAAAATATCATCCAATGAATGGAATTTTTGATCTTAAATTTCTTCGCCGTTCTCGAACCAAAATATGTTTCTCAGAGGTTTATTTAAAAAAGAAAAAAAAAAAGAAAATTGATGAAAATGAAAAAAAAAAATGACGTAAACCACGAATGTTTAACTTACATTTCAATTTTCATTTGTAAAATGTGGAAAATAAAAGAAGATAATATCTAATCATTTTTGCTCTTTACTATCGTCTTCAAAAAACAATTATAATAAAACTAAACTAAAGTAGAGGAATGCAAATTTACAGTTTGTCGGGAAACCTGAAAATCATTCCTAAATAATTATCATAAAGAATTCTGTCGTATAATCAAATAGCAATAAATTGTAAAAATTGTTGATTCATTGTCTAAATATTTAAGTTTAATACTTACTAATTCCCATGCTAATCTAAAATTATCATCTAAGCATCTTCATCTTCCAATTCCGGTCTAATTTCATCGAATTAGTTTTATCTAATGTTTAAGCTTCATTATATATTTTATGCTTCTAATTCACAAACTTTGATCTAAGTTCGAAATTATGATCAAAAGTTGAGGGAAGACTTTAAATCAAGATAATTCAGTACGATCATTGGTCTAAATTATTTATTCATCAGCCAAATGAAGAAAAAGAAATTATTTTACTTCTGTTATTTAAAATTTCCTATTTCTAATGGCTTCTAAATTTAGCTTCTGATTAAGTGCTATTCATTCCTTGGCTAATGATATCATATTGTTGTATGAGAAATATGCAAGGTATTTCCTGCCTCGACCTTTCTTACTGTATGGAAAATTCACAATTTCACGTGAAAGTTACGTTGATGAATGCTCTTAGAATTTTACTTATTTTAATGATTTAAGTTATAATTGATATTGAAGTAACTATTGATAAAATGAAATCTGTCACTTGCAAGAAATTAGCTATCAATAAAATTGAAATGTTACTTTACAGATGAAAATGACAGCCAAACGGATTATAACAAAAAGCTGTAAATCGTTGAATAATTATTGAAATCAAAATTGAATTCTTTAAGTGACTGCCCCTACAGATAGATGACCACGTAATAACAGAAGATGAAATAAATAATCAGGAAATGAGACAAATTCTGTAATTGCATTATACTGACCAGATCTCAAATGATTTCTTCAATGAAATAAAAGAGAAAATTTTTTGAACATAAAACTGATTGTAGGAAATTAGAGGTAAATCATTGAAAATGCAATAAAAAGGATAACGAAGTTACAGATGAAAAGCGCTAAAAAGAAAATAGAACCAAGTAGACAATTATTATGGCTATGACTTGTTTATTTGCACTATTTGGCTAAATATTGTTCACAATTTGCTCTTTTTCCGTTTCGTTTCTTGTTTATGACATGTCATTTATCATAAATACTTCACTTTTGACTTTGTTTAAATTCTGTTGACTTTACCATTTTTTGCATTTTGTGATATTTGCAAAATATTTGATGCTTGAAAATTTCCCAAATCCATTTGTTTTGAACTAGTGTTTAGTTTAAAAAGTCATATAATTCACTAAATGAAATAAACTTAAAGTGAAATTCAAATTAATGTTTTTCTCTTTTCTTCTTTTTGCAAAAAAAAAAAAAAAAAAAAAATGAAAGAATGAATTAAGTATTTGCTCATCTTCTGAAATTGCTAATTCTTCCGGTTATCCGTCAACATTTATTCCGATATTGAATAAAATTTGACTACAAATGTTTCATGTCCTTAATGCCAAAATCATTCTTACTTTTAGAGTGGTAAAATATGATTTTAATAGCTATGTAATTGATTTTTTCACCATTCACATCATCCCTATTACTGTTACACGTACTTTTGTGATGCTAAACTGTTCCCGAATTGATTCAAAAATGAAACTTCTTTTTTTTAATTCTTAATACTACGTAATGTAGAACATTCTTATCATTGGCCTTGTTGCAACTTTCATCAATCAGTTACATAAAGTGATGCGAATATGTAATAACAAGGAACCGCGGTTCCATGGTCTGATGTTTGATAGCAGAAAATAAAGTGAAGAATTCCTTCATGATCGAATCTTAGTCTCGATTTAAGCTTAAATCAAAGCACTTCATTAGGATCATTGCAGGTATTAAGAAGTTCAACTCATTAGTTTTGATCAGTACGATCAGATCTGCAGATGCTATTGTCATGCTTTAGCTGTTAGTCGAAAGAACGAAAAAGCAAAGCAGAATTGATTGATTGCTAGGATTTAAGGTTTTTTGAGAAAACCATTCCGATCATGTTCACTTCCACATAGCAATACCACCGAGAGATATGTTATATTGATCGATGCATCAGTCTGGTAAACCACAGGTGAAGTATTTTATAATATACAGCTGAAGGATTTGATGATTTAATGACGATTATGACCTAATTATCATCTCACTGTTTCACATACTTTTTTCTGATGAGCCTAGCATGGATAAAAATTTGAAACCTATTTTTCCAGTCCACTTTTCTCAATTCTGATTTTGATTTCTCAGTTCTATTTGATTTTTACACTATTCCGAAATAGAATTTAAACGGTTCAAAAATGAATTCAGAAGGACTATCACGAAGATATGGATTTGAGTCAATCTTCTGATAAGTTCTGATTAGGATAAATAGCTTTGATATAAATATTTATCAGCTTTGGAACTCCTCTTACATGCGTAGTCTGTTCTAGTTTGATCTTTTCGCTAAAGTGAACTTATTATTTTTCGTGAGATTTATATTCTCAGAGTCAAATATTTTCCTTTTATTCTAATTATCTAGGCTATAATACTTCGATATTTTCTCGTATCGATCGTAATTTAACTCATTTTAACGTATAACAAATAGCTAACTGACAAGTTAGAAAAAAGAAAAAATACAGCTATTTGTCAAATGCTGAAATAAAAAAATACTAACTATCTCAATTAGAATATTCGAAATTTAGAATTTAAAAATCGAAGAAGAAGCGCAATTTAATCAAAAAACAGTAAAACTGAAAAGGATGGGAAATGAAGCATTCTCAATTTTCATTTTTTTTTAGACCTTAACATCTTTTAAGCGGATAATATCACATTTTTCACCATCATTTTCTTTAATTTTCTCTGCTTTTATTTTGAGATTTCACAGCACTTTAAACTAATACTTTTGCTTTCATACCTATCAATCCGTAATAAATCGTATTTTTTATGGTGAAATGATTTTTATCGATAATAATAAACTTATAATTTTACTTTCCCATTTGTGCTTCAATTCTATTTCTCAAAAAATATTTTTAGAGTAATGGTCAGTTGTATTGTTAAATAAGACAATGGCTGATGAAAACATTTCCGAAAATGACCAATTTACGGCTGCTCGAATAAGCTACATTATCGAAAGTGCCATCTATGCTTTGGCTATGTTACTAGGCCTTGCCGTATGTTGTTATACATTACGCAGGTATTACCGATCAGACCAGATTATTATTATACAGTAACCATATTAGCGGTGATCTAACTTATAAGTAGAAATCCAACATTGAAGATGAACGATTGACTTTAGTAAAATTATAACAATCGAAAGGATCAAGTTCGTATACCGATCAGTACGAACATTTAAAAATGAAACCAAGACAACCAATTAATCATCATTAGTTACAAGTCAAAATATATGTTCTTCAAATTAAAACCAAAAATTTCATCATTTCAATTAGGAGTAGCCAGATGACAAAGATGATTATGTGGCCAATAACATAAAGTGTATCTTCTGAGCGAACTTTGAAACTAATTTTAATCAAATGTTAGCTGACCACACTGTTTTTTAAATCCAATTAAAACTTCTATGCTTTGAAACATATTTGTTTCGGTCCTGTTTTAGCGGATCATATATTTAATTTAATTCTCCTAAAAACAATGTGGAAGAGGAAGAAATTAAAAGTTATAAATTCCTCTCTCAATCTTTCCTCTTTCCTAATGCTTTGAAATTATTTATTACCCATTTCAATTATTGGTGGATAAAGTTTTGCTATTACTCAATTTTTCTGAACATTACCATTTCACATAAAAAATCCGAAACTTTTTTAGACATATGTACTCTTCATTATTTTATTTTCTTCTTTTGTTTTTGAGTTGAAATTCACATGTCTAATAGCTTTAAATAGAAAAGAACGCAGTACCACATTGAATAATCGTTAACAACGAAAAGAATTTTTAAACCACAGTTGCAATAGTAGCCTCTTTGAAAAATCCTTGAAAATGACTATTCTTTGAAGTTTTTTATTTTCGGAAAATTTGTGAACAAAAATTAATTTTCAAGAAGTAATGATACTGAACTTTTCAAATTTCGATTTTTTGAAAGAAAATTTTCAAAAATAAAATCTTTTGTTACTCAATTAACTAATTCCAAAAATATAAAAGTTTTTGGTCTTCAGATAGAAATTTCAGGAAAGTGTAATTTTCAGATTGAATTCCAACTACAGAAGACATATTGTTTTGGCAGCAAGGTTGGTAAGATTTAAAATAAGTTTGACAGTAGCGGATCTCATTGTGCTTTATATTTATGCCCCAACACAAATTATTTGGATTATTACTTACAATGTAAGTTACGTTTTTTTTTTTTTGCTTGAATTGAAATTAGTTATTTTCTTTAACTTACTGCAAATTAACAAAAATATAGTTAACTAGGCCTAACAACTTTTTAACAGCAAAATATGCTGTTCAAAGTTTTAGAAATGAGTACTCAAAATGAAAGACGTATCATTTGGATATAATATTTATGAAGTTAAGTAAACACTCTTCTGATAGCTCTCTCATTTTTATTAACAATAAATATTCCAAAGGAAAGATAAAAACATGAAAATATTAGGAGAGAGTTATAAGTGTAAAATAAAAAATATAGAAAAATTTGCATCTTTTTTTGATACTGTAACATTTTCAAATACTTTAACCTTTTTGCATAACCTCAACGAACTGTTCACTTTCTAAACCATAACCTGAATCATTGATATTTTCAGTGGTATGGCGGTGATTTTTTATGTCGTACGACGAAATTCATCAATACATTTTCATTACATCTAACAGCCAATATGCAAGTGCTTATTGCTGCAGATCGTTTGTACATCACAATGCATTTACGTCAAATTCATCAAGTCTATCTTTGTTATTTTTCGGAATAATATCCGTTTGTTACATTTGCAGGTTAACATCACCGGGAAGAGAATACTTTGTCAGCGAGTTGTACCTTACGTCATTTTACGTAGCATCATGTGGGTTGTCTACTGCAGCATTGCAAGTCACTTAAGTAACTTTCCTCACCACGATGGTTTTCTTGATCACTTCCTAACTTGTCTTATCATAAATTCTAACTTGGATGTGTTATATAAAAAATAAGAAAATATGTTATATGCAAAAGAAAATATGCAAAATAATTATAAACTCTTATTGTAGTACTTCCAAAATATTCAGAATTTAATAAAAGACTATTTCTAGAAGTCACAGTTTGCAACAAATCAAATTATAGCGTTAGCATGGATACTTGCCATCGCTTGCGCTTTACCTCAACTTTTTGTCTTTCATGTATATATCTTACCTGATGGTGAACCGCAGTGTGTTTCTGTTTGGTTTGTCTTACTTTTATATTGTTTATGTTTAAAAACTTTTCCTACAAAATGTTATCGCAGCACTTTATCGTGATATTTGAGTAACGTAGCAATGATACGAGTAGATTCTTGACATTATTAAGAAGCATCATTACGAATTTCGCATCATTCCACGAATTATTTCAGGACAGTGATAAGGTTTCGTGAATATTTGCAACAAGAATTAGCACAAGCGCATTACCCGGAACAGAAATGGATCACCACTGATGATAATGTAACTTTCGCAAAAGAATTGGAAAACATCAGAAATGTTGGTGATATACGACTAGTGGATAGCGATATGTTAAAAGTTCTTGAGCATGGTAAGTAAATAGACATGATTGTCAGATGAGTTAATTTGTTTACTTCAATCACTAGTCAAGCTGTTGCTGCTTTATTCCGGAAGCTGATAAAAATTTGACAATGCATCTTAAGCATAGGAAGTAAATCGACATGATGTAACTAATGTGTTAACTTTTCCGAAAATGCAACATGATATCTAGGTTAAATTACAAAGGCCCGGTTAGGATTCTTGGAAATTGAAGCTTTTTATTGATAATCGCTAAAAAGATTATGAAATTTTTGCATATTTCCGTGAAATTTAATGTTTTTCTCAGTTTTTCAGCCTATAATGCGCTTCATCTCATTTCCATTTATATCTTACCATATTCCGTTGAATTACTATGTTATGCTTTAATGCTAATTCTAATGAAGGAATTCCACAGCGATGGTAACGATAAAAAAATTCGACAAGAACGGTAACACAATATGATCTCTTCTCACTATGCTTTTTACCAAGTAACATTTCTCCTTCGGAAGTGTTGTAGAATGAAGCAATTTAAGTTTGCTGCACAAAGTTTCTCAGAATGTGCGGAAATGTCAAGTAGAATTTAGTTGCACAAATAATTATTCTTTCGATAAAGTGAAGACGAAATTACTGGATAATACTTACCATGCACAATTCATTAAGTGCCTATCGGTAACAAATAGGACTTGGCCAAGTGTTGAAAAGAATGATACATTAGAAGAGTATCTTTCTTCGAGTAAAAAGAGTCGAACAGGAATATAGTGGAATATGTTCATCTGCGGATTTATATCAGAGATTCAGATTGACGAAATATTCCGTCCGATATTTGGGGAGATTTCTTACATTACATTTCCAATAATGCCGAAAATGTAATGTCTAAGGATCACATATTTTCAGGTCAAATCCTTGTCTATAAAACTCAAAAGAATTGATATTACCCAAATTTCAGACATCGCTGGTCTCAACGAACAACAAATATGCCAAGGGAGCCTATCTGCAAATTCTCCAAAAACAAAAATCCTAACACAGGAGGTAACCATTTTCATCATTATTTCGATTTCTTTTTGGAACTGTCTATTCTCATATCAAACATTCAATAATTCAATGATACTGTAATGTTTTCACATTTTACCGTTTCAGTTTGGGATTTTTACGACGAACTCTTTAGGTCTTCATGCTATCTGAAAAATTAAGAATTGGATAATTTCCCTCATCTATCCTCTTCAGTGATAGTGTAAATGTTATAGTGACAATGGTAGCATTTATTATCACTTCATGATAAACGTAGTTTTTTCATTGAAAGCTTAAATTTTAGATTTATTGCGACATTGGGACACAAATGCTAGAACGATTGATACCAACACTATTGATGATACAAGTAATAAATCTAATCGAAAACGGATTCACCGTTTGACGATGCCTACGTTAAAGCTTTTAAATCGACGATGTAATGAAACTTTGGCAATAGATGAAACAAAGCAACGACGATCTTCAGTTGCATGGAAAAATACGGTTGCTTTGGCACGGCGAAAAACACGACGAAAAGTTTGATTTCAAAGTCTATATTTCTCTCACTAAAATTTTCGTGACATATCAGGACAGATGTTTCATCTCTATCAACAAATATTTTTCTTCTAATTTGAAATGACCTACATTTTAATTCAACACTCTGAATCAGCCACTCAGGTCTAGTTTTCTTGCCCAATATGACCTCTCTCCCTAACTGATTCCAAAATAAACGGATTCTAATTTAGCCTATGAATTTCAAACTTTTACGATCTAAAATTCATTTTATTCGTAATCGTGCAGTGGTACTTTTTATATTCTGAAATCTTCCAATACTTCTTCCCTAATTCTAACTTCTCTTACTGCATTATTAGCAGAATTATTAAGATTCAAGTATAATATTCCAGGATTCTTGTTTTTCAGGCTTTTCTGATGCTCACACTAAATATGATATTCTGGACACCGTATTGTGTCATAGGTATTTTGAGTACCATTATGGAATTCGATCATTCCGGTTACGATTTCTTGAATGCTCTAGTTGTCCTTAATGCTGTCTCCAATTTACTACTTTAACTAATTTACTATATCATCTGCTTCAAATCTTAACTTGTTCATGCATTTTTTCTAAAAATAGTTTCGAAATTCTAGAAGTTAAATGGCTGTTACCGCAATGTTTGCTTTTAATGAATTCAAATTGTCTAATTAATTTAATCAGTTTTTGAAATATACAGCAAACTCTCGAACATTTTTTTTTAAGTTTCCAATATAAAATTTACGTTGTGGAGTGTTTAGAAGGAATACGAACTGTTAAATCTGTAGTAATTATGCATACTTTTATTAAAGGCAGTTCAACGGCACAACAAATATACACAAGAAAAAGTACACTCAAAATAGGCGAGATCATCATAGGAGTTTCTGAACCGATGAATTTAAATCACTTAACTCATTAAATCATTTTAATTATAGTTACTGATACAAAGAAATGTTCGTAATTCGTTCAATTTTTCTGGAATTAAATCACAATGCAAAATTTTCGAGATATTTCAAGTATTTATAAAATAGTCTGTACAGCATATGATCGTGAAGTCGACCTATCAACCTGTTTTTCATCATATTCATCATATACCTCTTCTTCCTTTTCCTCTTCTGGGAATGTAAATTTATAACTGAACACATAGCAAACTATAATTGAAATGACGGCAAAAGTTTGGAAGCCAGCACTCGTTAAATGAAAACTTTGTCGAAATGTTTTATTATCATAGATGACACAGTTACCGCGATCATGGGGACATCTGCTATGCCACAAC
The DNA here is from genome assembly GCA_013365325.1 of Dipetalonema caudispina. Taxonomy (NCBI): domain Eukaryota; kingdom Metazoa; phylum Nematoda; class Chromadorea; order Rhabditida; family Onchocercidae; genus Dipetalonema; species Dipetalonema caudispina. Next base: position 187,294 of record JABVXV010000060.1, on the reverse strand, counting down.
AGACAATCTTCATCAATAATCCAACCAAAGATTATCGGAGCCGGAATAAAGCCTGCAAAAATAACATGTGGAAATTATTGTAAGAATTTAATATCACTCATATTTTTCTATGATATTTGAATATGTATTCAAATCATTTCCATCAAATTCGAAATATATATGTTTAAATCGGAAATTATTAACGAAAATTTAAAAACAGACTAACAACTCCACTGAAAATTAATTACAAGTAGAAAGTTCAATGTACTTTTAAAATAACCGTGTAAACAACAAAAAAGAAAAAAGAATGCAGAACCCATTACCCATAATATTTGTGATACAGGATGCAAAGCTAAGTGCTAGAACTTTCTCATCATCGTAGACAGATCTGAAATGTGAAGATTATTATATCAGGAAGATAATTAAGTACAAATTTTAGAATTCTTTGGAAGAGAAGATAACTGGTCTAACGTATAGTCGTTCACCGTAATAAAATTCGAATTTCGAGGGAAATTTTGTGATTAGTTCTAAGCTCCTGAAGTTGATCAGACTTTATGAGTTATTGTCAATGTTAAGCTTTTCTTGGTGCACATTTGAATAACATGCTAGAAAGAATTTAGCATTGGAAATTTTTGTTAAACGTTAACAAACATAATCATGGAAAAAATATTAAAATTTTAGTTTGTTTTAAAATATTAAAATTAACTGCTTGCTGTTAAAATTTCGTAAAAAGGTAAACCTTAATACAATCATCATTGTTGTCATGAAGAATAAATTGCCAAGAAATAGGCCTGTAAACATGGTAGTAGCATAAATGAATATTGCATTACATTCATCCAAATATAAACCATTTTCAACAGGACCATTATCAGCACATAAGCATAAATCCCACTGGAATAAGTTAACATTATATGAGCAAAATTTCCCACTTGTAATATTTAATGAATTGTTTCAGAATGAGATAAGAGGAAAATTTTTTGAGAAAATTAAAATAGTGTCGAAAGGAGCAATTATGAAATGAAGTGGAATATTAGCAAAAGAAAGAAAGCATTATCCTTTAAAAATTTTTTAAGCTATTTAGGTAGCATCATAATTAGACTTCGCAATGCTATTCGCTAATATCGTTCTAATTTCCAAGTAAAGTAGCTATGAACTGTGATTGACGATTTAATAGATAATTTCAAATTCAGTGATGACAAGATTTTATTAAAAATCCTGTCAATTATAAATCTGTAATAAGGATATGCAAATTCTATAAAAGTCCTCACAAAAATCTAAACATACCTTTTGCAGATGAGAATTATATTCGCGACATCCAGCATGACATGGTGAGAAATAGTTCATTGTGTGATAATTTACTGGATTAAAGAGATCAACTTCATTACACTGACATTCAAAGCTACATTCCAAATTATCACTGAATTTTTCTCTGAAAAGAATTTTAAACAAAATGTTTGAAAGATAATAAAATATTATAATACATATATATAAAAGAGAATGCTCTAAACTACACTGAGCTTCAAGTTGGGATAAAATAGAAATACAATGAAATGTTACTAACTCATTAATGGTGCTAATTAGGAGTTGTTTCACTTGTGGTTCATCACAACCAACTATAGCACCGATTAAATAAGTGATTATAATGATCGTCCAAGTGGCAATTAAAAAAAGAAGTGCTTTTCGAGGTGATGGATTGAATTTTGTTAGTAAATAACCACCAAGCGCTGTACTAACCGCTATACTACCAATTGATACTATACCTGCAAATATTATGATTTCAACAATGGATAAATATGAATTTTCAATTAGATCATATGACACTGATTACTACTCTTACAGTCTGTACTCAAATTAGCTTCAGCTAGACTCTTTTATCTTAGGTAGACATAATTTACCAGCGTAAGTATCAGCAGCTGATGCGCTACGACCAAACTGTGTTTCGATATATTTCGGTAGATAAGTACTATAACCACTGGTAAGATATGAACCAAACATCCAACCAATTATCATTGAGGTAAATACCGGATTCTTTATCAATCTCGGAAATTCTAGAAATTTTTTAACTAAATTTCAGCATCACTATTTTTTTTGATGAAAAGATTCATTAAATAGCTTTCGATTGCTCTTGAAATATCTGAAAAATATTTTAAAACTTTATTCTGGAAGTAATTAACAATAAGTAAATATTTTTTATTAAAGAAAAAGTCAATAATACCTTTGAAGGCTGCTTTTAGCTGTTCACAGAACGTTTCTCGCGGTCGTTCATCGTTTTCAAAAGCAGAGATCTGATGATCATCATGATCATGACAATATCCATTCCTGTAACCAAAACAAGAACCAGTCAGGTAAGTGAAATCATGTTAAATACAACGAGTAGAAAGATTCCTATCTTTCGATTTTTTGCACAATTCATTGGCACTTTATCTTAACTTAACTAATGGATAGAATGGTAATTGTCTTATTAGCACATTAAGTTATATTAATAATCTCATTAACAAATTTATTTTGTGTAATATTAAAAGATAGCAAAAGTAATTCAACCTCAGTTGTTGCATTTCGAATGAATTTGAATTATATTGTAGCAATAACTTTTTGGGAAAGAAAAATAGTGGAACAGCACCGGCCAAGTAAAGTAAAGCAAAAATGATGAAACCAAGCCACCAGGCTCCAATCCATTCATCGCTGTTAATTGTCACATTTGAAGGTACTGCAGGAAAAAACTAATTTAAATTAGAATTAGTTAAGCCAAATCATTAATTTTAAAAATGAATAATGCCTTTCTTGGCTTTTATCTGATAAAGAAAACCACAACTCGACTCGTTATTGAAGATATGTTTTTGTATGTTCGAAAGTAGTACCATCAACAATTGTCGTATATAAGCTTGTTACACCTGCACTTAATGCAAATCCAAAAGCTGGTGCAAATGCATACATACTGGATAATAAACCTATAACAGGAACGTTAAGTCTATTTGACCTTTGCAAGATAACTTTCCTCGTTTTATAAAAAGAAATTTAAGTTTGAAATTCTTACAATATTAGTTTTTAAAAGATACATGGGAGCGTAATGAGATGTAAAATGAAGTTATTCTCTATGAGGACACTATTTTCAGATAGAAAATTATTGAAAAAATACTCAAGTAAAACGGTGATTTTGTTTTATCTGCCAAGTTATTGTCCACATAAACATAAGCCACCGTATTGAATGGTGCAGCAGCAACGCCAGCCAGAATTTGGCCAATGACCAAGATACAAAATGCCAAAAAATGTTCATCTTCTTGAAGTGCACAATTTCGCTCAGGGTCATTGGTAACACGTGATGGGTCACAAATATTTCTGAGAATATATTCATGCTGTAAAATCAATGAGAATTTTTAGAAAATAAGAAGTAAATATGTCCCTCTAGAAGAAGTTAAAATTAATGTCAATATAGCTCAGGCCATTTTATTGTCTTATTAGATCTCTACCTTTTGAAAAATGGATTTAGCCAAATATATAAGAGTGAAAAAAATGAAATAAATGATCATTACTACATTGTGGAAATTTTCAAAATAAGAACTTCAAGGGAAAAACGAACTTAAAAAACTAACTTCATGTCGTGACAGTGATACTTCATCGAATGATTGCGCTCCAAATAGTACCATAGGTAAGGCCAATATAAACATCGATATAGCACTAAGTATTACACCTACAATATGGCTATAAATAATCACAACATTTTTTATATCATTTAATCGATAAGAAGAAAAAAGCGCAAAATTATAAAGAAGTATGAAAATTAGTGAAGAATTAGCATGTTAAAATGCTGTTTACCTGCGGCTGTAATCCTGGGTAAATGTTTATCATTGGCCAGAAAGCCAATCAGTACCACAGAAACGGTATGGCCAATGTCATAACATGACAACAAAGCACCGGATTTTTTGCTCGATATGCCGAATCGTCGTTCCAGATTAGTCAATATGCCAACCACGTATGCAAGATAAGTACCCTATATAACTTTCTTTAAAACTTCCGATATAAAGTATTTGTGATAATTTCTGCGAAAGCATTACCAATTTGTTTTAGAAAATGTTGTACAGCTATAGAATAAACTTAAAAGATAGCTACACACTTGAATTACAGATATTGCAGCATTGATGAACGAGCGATACAAACGATTATTCCGGCTATTCCTGATAACAAAAAAAATTGCATACCTGAACAGCAATTACAAACAGCATCGTGACAAGAAAGCATTCCACAGAAGGTGCCATTTTCTTCGGTGATGGCTGTCGTTTTCGTGGCAACAATATTGGTGGTTCATTCTGCATTGTTGCAAACGCTTTTTAAAAAGAACGAATTATTGCATTGGTAATAACTGGACAAAAAGGCTTTTCTAAGTACAAAGAGTAGAAATAAAGAGAACTAAAATTAAGATATTTTTATATGCTATCAGCAGATGTCATAATTTCATCCTTCTCAACAATTCTAAAAAAGAGTGAAAAATTGAGTACAGAGAATACCGTATATATGGAAAGATAGATAGATTAATTGGTTAATTAATTGATTGAGAGGAGTGAATGAATTGATTGATTGACTAGTAAGAGGAGGTGTAAAAAAATAAACTGAAGTATAAGAATTGGAAATAATTGCGGAATTATTAAACTTTTATTAAATAATATAGCTGATACATTAGATGTAGACAGCAGAAATTATCTCAAATCAACAGATGACTTGACCAGAATCCTTAGTGGTCACTCTTAGAAATACATTTTACACTTTCCCTAATGCAATTAATGTAATTTTAAGGTAAGTTAAGTTAGAAATGCGACAAATAAGTGAGAAAAATATGGAAGGAGAAGTGTTGATGAATCATACCTGTCTGATTGAAATGGTAAAGAGAGAAAAGGAATAGAGGGAGTGGTAAACTAGTTTCTACAACGTATGCTGGTATCAGCCATGCTATTTTAGCAATGAGCAGACGAGCATGTCATGTACACAACAATCTTAGGCATTCGTGATTCGATAAAAGCGATAAATGATCAGTGATATCGTTGTAGATTTAAGTTAAATAGTGAAGTTGAGGAAACTAATAAAAAAATGAAATAGCGATACACTTTGAATTACCTTGAAGAGTGGAATAGTTCAATGTAAGATGCTGAAATGACTTTCAATTCCTTTCATTTACTAAATTAGCATATAGATTTAATTAGTCCATATAAAATCATAGAAGGAACCAAAGGTGAAAGGTTAAGAAGTGTAAGCTCTAAATTAGAATGGGTTAGGATATGATAATCATATTCAATAATCCCGATAAAAAGATTCTACTGAAAAACTTGGTGATTTCATTTCAAAATTCCAGTTAGTGAGAAAAAAAAAAGGGAAATTAACATGAATTCTAGAAGAATGTGGAAAATGAAGAAATGGTGAAAGTTTTTTTTTTTTTTCATTCAAATCGTTGTGACTTAAAATTAATAATGAAGTAGAAATTCCTAATTGAAAAGAAGATTAAATCATTTATATTATTTGATGTTTTATTGGCATTTCAGATTTATACAAAGCGATAAGGACAAGTAGACATTTTAATGATTTTAAATACAATGAAAATTGTTTTTTTTTTTCTGTTTTTTTTAGCCTATCTATCTCTTTGCTTTTCTATAAAAAAATAGTCGATCATGTCTTTTACAACTTCGACAGTTAAAACTTTAGTGTTGGGATAGGTATGATGTGATATAAGTATCGCATTTTAAACATTTGAAATGTGATAGTTTCAAAAATAATCGATTACAACAGACAAAAATGCAAATCATTGTTGATTTGCATTTGTGCTTTTATTCTCTTTACTTGATTTTATCCATAATTTGATCAAAAAATTTCCAATAGTCTCAACAGCTGAAACTTTCTGTATTCAGATAAATATAAGTCGAAAAGTTTCGTCTATGAATTTTTGGAAAAATTACGGTTGGATTACAGGAAACATCAAAATAAATATTCAAATTAATGTACGTAAAAAAATTAGACCAAGCAATGATACCAACTAAGTTATTCTGAATGTAATCTCGTCATCGGTATTCTCTTTAATTAAAAAATGATCAGAACTAAAAACAACAATACTAAAGTTTATTTACAATAGAATTAATTATTTGTATTTTCAAATTACTAAGCCTGAGCGTGCATGTTGTCGAGCTGCAGTTGCAGAAGAAGCTAAAAGATCTGTAGAATTCATGGTGATTAAGCTTTTGTTGAAACAATAATAACAATGCTATTAAGAGTTTTCTGAAGAAAATTTCTTTCAAATTTCCAAAATCTAGGCTTTAACTGACCTTCACCGTATTTTATAAATGCTTGAATTCATTTTCTACAAATTCTGCAGCTTGAACTTTGATCTCTGCCCTGATAGTACAAATGTAAAAAGGATCTAAAATTTTTTAGCATTTTATCCCCTATTTTGACTTGAAAGAAATATGACACAAGCATTCAGATAATACAAATATAAAAATACAAAAATGGTCAAAATTTATTTATGCGTGAAGGCTGAAATTTTTTTTTCCCAAATTTGTGAAAGATGTAACATTTGAATCAAAAAATTTCTGTGTATTCTCCAGAAGGATCCGATATGCAGAAGCTATGAGAAAGTCAACAGTCGCTGTTGAAAGCCTCTAGATAGTTGAAATATTTCAGTTGACGATAGACTTTTTAGGATTCAACGATCACCCAAACTTTTTCTCGCTAAAGTGGTAAAAAAAGCGATCCTATCAAAGAAATCTTATCGAATAAATTCTTTCTATGAAAATACATCATTTGTGCTCTCCTGACATAAAAATAATCCTATTTTTATAAACGAGGTCATGCATTCGTTGAACGAAAGCGCAAAAGAACATCATAGCGCATGGAAACTTATAAATTATAAAAAATTCTACAAATGCTGAAATATTGTTGTTTTTTTAGATTTTGCTTTTTGGATTTTTTTTTTTTTAGATAAATTTCTTAGAAAGAGGACTGAGAGTTATCGTTAGAGATATATGTATTGCAAACCTGAATTGCTGCACTTCAGAATTAGGATGATCGTTAATTGCAGAGTTTTATAAGAATCATCATAATAGACAGAAGCATTGTGAGAGATTTAAATTCAATTTAGTTACTAAAAAGATGAAAGAGACCGCTGGTAAAATGATGGCATTACTACTAATTGACCAAAAATTCACTCTATTCAATGCCTGTGATAATATATAAATAACTAAATTTTAAAAAAATTATAGGAAGAAAGGGAAAAAGTGAAGAGATGGACAAATGACACTGCAATATGAAAAGGTAATAAAGATTAATTTCTTTTTATAGATGTGGACATTTTTCGAATCATTGAAATGTCTTTAAAATCATCTGCTATGACGCATTATCAATTTTTATGAGATAAAAGTACTTCTATTTTAAGATTCAGAAAACTGACAAAAATGTTAAACAATTTTTAAGCAATGAAATATTCCTTCCTAATTCTATTTATAAATTCTCATATCAAGTATTTAAACGTTTTAAAAAATTATTAATTTTCGATAAAACCACGAAATGTTTACCAAATTAGGAATTTTTGGAAAATAAAAGCCATTAAATTTGTTTATCGGCAGAAAAAAAGTGGATGCTTTCAAGTTGCAATGAATATATTAGAATTATTTTGACAACAGATGATTCACTAATCGTTTAAAATTATGATGATAGCCTAATGATAGCATGAATGAAGTATCTTTTCGAGATTTGGTAGACAAATTTGAGGCGCAACTGTCTCACTACAAAATGATGTATCGCATTGAATGATAAGGTATATTGTAACAAAGTAGTATATTTTCATTTAAAAATAAAAATGTAACGAATTTTAGAATAAGGATTCGAACTATTTCAATATTTAAGTCAATAAAATGAATAACAAATCAAGTAAAAAAAATAGTAAGATTTTTTTCCATTGTTGAAAGGATCCATAACTTAATGTAATAAAAGCGATCTTCAAATAAATCATTGAAGTGATAATTTATCACAACATCATTTCACATTAACTCATATTCAAACTGAAATAAATTTTACAAATATAAAATAAACTTGTTATTAAGCTTCCATGATGGTAAAAGCATATTATCTGCAGAATGAAATTACTAAATTAGATATTTTTCCCCATATAGACATACTACGACACCTCAGTCCTTATGGCTTATGGCCACTGCAACACCTCAATCCTTATGACTTATGGCCACTGCGACACCGCAGTCCTTACGGCTTAAGGCTGATTATGGCAGATGCGACACCTCAATGTTTCTTCTGGTATAATTGAGACTTATCATTAGTTTGAGATATACTATTACCGAATGAATCACTATTGATCCTTTTACCAATCGATCATCGTCCTCTCATCACTTTCAAAAAAGGCTTACCTATTGGATAGATAGGCCTTTTTTTTGAAATGGCGCTCATGCGAGTGCCTGACTTTGTCTTTTAGCAGCTTCACACCTAAGGCAGAATTGTTTAATTGTTGAATCCTTGGCTAGGAAGTAGCATAGGCATGGTATATAAGGTGTGGAGCTACTCAATAAGTCATAAATGTCCACTAATTAGCCTCCAAGATGTTATATTGGTATTAACTGTAATCCACTATCGCAATATCATAATCAGATAACTGTTAATTAATTGTATCATCCATCCTCATTTCGTGTCGATCTTTATGCTTTATCAATTTGATTTGCAATCCGAAGTAGATGGTAGTTAATGAATTCCCGGAAAGATTATCATCGAAATGATCGCATAATTTTTCTTTCCGTTTTTCATGAAAGTTTCATTCGATGATTCATTTCGATGTCATCAGGAAAATTTCTTCTCTGTTTTTTTTTTCTTTTTTTTGTTTTTTCAAAATCAATCGATGAGAAGATGAGTTTATACATTTGAAATATAATATTTATCATTTTGGAATGAATTATCGATCAACTATTTCTCATATTTGATCGTAATTTAGCTCCTTTCTGTCTTTATTTATCTGCAATGATACGTACATTATTATCTAATTACCACTTCATTTTCAGTTTTATTAGGATTATCTGATCATGCCCTATAATTTATTTCCTAGCAGTTCCAATCTATGGTATTTGATAAATTCTAGCACTTACTTTCTGATATTACAGTAACATGATCATAGAAATGACTTAATATTGTCTGAACATTTATGGAATAGTTTTTAAATTTTGAAAAAATTTATAAAATTTGATGAATTAGTCATATTTGTATCGTTGCTTGTTTCCGTATAGGCTTTGTTGAATTCTGTCAAAACTTTATATCATTCACTTCTCAGATTATATAAATTTACTTATAAATTGCTAATAATGCAATTGTAATAAATCTATTTAGAGTGGTAAGATGGAGAAGTTAATATGCGCTGTGCAAATGTACGATTGGGGACGTCAAGGAAGCCAAAGTGAAGTAGCTATTTTGATGCATGCAGCGGATAAACTATTCATCATTGATGAAGCAAAACCATACGCTGAGGTTTATTTTAAGTTTTACCAATTTAATCTATCTCTTGGCTACTTATTTAACCTAATTAATTAATCTCTTATCGCTAAATTAGTGACATATTTCTAATCCTTCCGCAAATATCTGTGACATCCACTTTCATCCTAGTTAATCGCAAGTTTAATTTCACTATTCTAAATCCGTTTATGCCTTTCAAGGGAAGCTTAATTCGGCAAATATTTCAAATTTAGAACTTTTTAATTAGCAAATTCCGTGAGCATTCTATACATAAATTCATATCGTCGGTCAGAATGGTATTTTCATTAAATTCATTTCAGTTATGGATGGGTGTGCATCCAAACGGACCATCAAAGCTTGTATCGGATGGAAAGCTTTTATCAGAAAAAATTGCAGAATCGAAGTCATTTCTAGGGGATCATGAAGGTGGATCACTACAGTTTTTGTTTAAAGTACTTTCGGTGAATAAAGCACTGTCAATACAGAGCCATCCGGATAAGGCTGGTTCATTTATTTTGATAGTTTTTAAAAATTTAATTATTTGGGAATTAAAAGCTTTCTGTTCTCTATTTCACCAACAATATCAACCAACTTTTTATGTGGAATAATCTAGTTTCCTGCCACGTTATGATATACGTTTTAGAGCTTGGAATTTTTTTTTTCGCTGACATCAACAAATAAAACACTCAAAAGAGGAATCAGCACTGAGTTAAGCAAGAGCAAGTACAAATCACGTGCATACAGCGTGTAGTAATGCTTTTTTGTGGGACACAAATCCCATTCAAATGAAGTTATTTCTACTCGTTTATAGGAAAAAGCAAAAATATTGCACAACATTGATCCAACACACTATCCCGACAGCAATCATAAACCGGAAATGGCGATTGCTTTATCAGATTTTCAACTTTTAAGCGGTTTTCGTCCCTTTCATGAAATTTGTGACAATATTGAAGGTTTGGCAGTTATACCTTGAGACTTTCTACTTGCTGTTGAAGGATTATTTTAATGCATAAGAACTGATCAAAAATGAACTTTTGTTGTAAAAGCCGACAGTATGTTATGATATTTTATTCTACTATTGTTTCCATAATTGCAAATAATTCTTTATAGCTTTTCCCGAACTGCGGAACTTAATAACTTCGCGAGATGCTATTGAAAACTTGAAAACTGGAAATGATTTTGAAAAACGCGAGGCCTTAAAGAAGATATTTTCTGAATATATGCGTTCATCAAACGAAAATGTATCTAAAGCAGTGCAGCAATTGGTAATACGCCTAAAGAACAGTTGGGTTTTGATCGCTACAAAGAAATCTTTATTTTAAAGTCAATCCAAGCTGGAAGCATTAGACTTGAAGACCTTTTGCTCTCCCGAATAATCCGAATTCCGAAAAGAATGTCTTTTTCTGTAACACCTCATAACAGTAAAAGAATCCATTCAGTTGAAATATTAAATTTGTAGTACATCGTGAAGTATTGTTTAATTTCTTCAGTTACTTGACTTCTTCTTCTAGAGAACAATCGTTCTGATCTCGAAGAGTTGCTTCTCCGACTGCACAGTGAGTATCCCGGTGATGTAGGTGTATTCGCACCGCTTTTGATAAATTATTTTACACTAAAAAAAGGAGACGCTGTTTTTATGGGACCAAATTCTCCTCATGCATATCTTCTAGGAGGTAAGTGAAGGATTTATGTGTATTTTTAAAGAAAGTTGGCAGAAAAGACGTTTTTTAATGCTCCTAAAAATTTCTACAGATTGTGTGGAATGCATGGCTTGTTCAGACAACACTATTCGTGCTGGCCTAACATCGAAATTCAAGGATGTCGACACGCTTTGCTCGGATTTGACATTCGAAATGATTCAGCCACCATATTTTTCTCCAAAAATTATTAGCCCTGGAATAAGGGAATATGCGCCACCAGTCGAAGAATTTGCTGTGCATGAATTAAGGGTGATCTTTAATAACTTTGTTATGGACTGAATCATCTAAAAGTGCCTTGAGTATCGTGCTGTTGGTCCAGATCCTAACAATTTCATTCCTCTTTTGGGACTTTGAATAATATTAATATCTTTGATCATTTCTGCTATGATCAAATAAACATATATAGAGAGGTGGATTTCCCATAATGTTTATCCAAATGTGTGAAAAAAATTGCGAAAGCAATGGAAATTTTATTTAACACAGTATGCATAAAACAATCCATTAATTTTTCGTAAATAATCGATTAACTGTATCTCAGAGTTTTACTTTTATTTCAGAGTGAAGCCAATAAATTGCAAGATGTCGGTGCTAGCAGCATTATTATCGTCATAAAAGGCTCGACTGAAATATACATTGGTCCTGAAAAACTCAAGGTGGGCCGAGGTGAAATATACTTTGTCCCCGCAAATATACACCATGTGAATATTAAACCATCCACAGATTTTTTAGCTTATCGTGCTTTCACACCTAAAAAATAGAGACCTAAGAGGGACTTTCGATCTTTTTGGATCTATAAAGAGCAATTTCACCAGCTTCAAGCACTTTTAATTTCCAAAATTAAATGTGGAAATTCCTGTTTTTTCGAAACAGAAATTTGCAGAAATAGGGAAATTACTTCTTTCGAAATTCATCTTTAGGTGCATCTAATAGCGCGTGAAGCTCGATACCGAACAAAAAGTGAAATGACTAGGAATATTGCGTCTACCCTCTCTTTTCGTCTAAGCATTTGCTCTTCTATATAAATTATAAAAACAGTCTTCTATTCGCAATTATCATAGGACACAGTATGCGACTTTAATATGAGGATAAAATTACAAAAAAAAAAAAAAAAAAGATGTGAACGTAAAAATACAAAGTATAAACAATCGAAGATTTATGTAATGCTCGTGCGATACTGTGGGTTAGCAAAAGAAGAAATTTTAGAACATTTGAAGGCCGCTCCTGAGGAGAACCCAGCTTGCCGTCCCATTTTCCTCAACAGAATAAAGGAACAGATTTTTAAGACCATAGAAATACGAGCGCATTGTATGCTTACATGTATGTATGGTAGAGAAATCCATTTTGAATCTTTGCTGGAAAATTTGTTAAGAAAGCCGCTTGGATTGTGCAGTGCTCTGTGGCTCATCGTTCTGTCTTATTATTCTAACTTCAAGAAAAAACATCATAATCGCGAACTAAAGTTCTGGAAAATGCATTTCTTGAGAATGACGAACTAAGCATAAATTAGTAACGTTAGAATGCAGCGGAGAGACGAGAGGCAGTTGGGCAAGGCTTAAAAAAACATATGGGATTCGGGTCTGGAGTTGGAGAGACCTTTCCTGAATGGAGGGAATAGAAGGCGGAAAATTAAAAGCAAAAGATGAGAGGAACAACCAGAGAAAGATTTGGAAATTCGCAGTTTAAAATGAATAAAACAATGTTCATCAAAAAATTGAAATTGAAGATTGCCATTGTTCAATCGAAAAATAAAAATTGAATTCCAAACTTAAAGCATACATACAAACATAATCCAGACATTCATAACATACTAACAGTCGAACATAAGAGTCTGGGTCACCATGAGAAGCCTACTTTCCAAAACGTTTCTTCTGGAGAGTCAGGAAAAAGAACGAATTGCAGTGTCACTGACTTACAGACTTAAAAATACTTTTTCACAAATTTTGAAAGGAAACAGGAGAGAACTGAGCAGTCTGGCAAAAGACAATCAGTGAAGTGGGAGTCACTGCTGTCGTTGAAATAATCACATTAAAGTTGTGGAAAAGGAACCATAAAACACCCTAAATAAAAGAAAGAAAATAAGTCATTTCAGTTCACAATGGCAAATGCTGGATTCGATTGGACAAATAAGCCCAACAAAATACCCGTTTACATCAAAAAATTATATTTTAACTTAACCAAAATCTAAAAGACTTCCTTCTTTCTGGGAGGAGTCGATCAAATAGAGAAAAATCCTTGTTACATCATATGAAAGTTTTGAGACGTGATCAAAAAACGACACATAATATTTGGGAAAAACTGACACCGCAAAGCTTCTCAAAAAAAAAAGATAAAAAAAAAAGAAATAGTAAGTCAAGTAATGGAAAAGCTCTTTACATACGGGAGGGAAAAAGTGAAGAAAGCAGGCGATCATAGCAATCGTCAACTTGATTTGTTCGTGCATAAAACCAAAAGTTCGACTGGCACATTGGACCTCTTCTGGTAGATTAATGAACGTTCAAGCATGTTGGCAACACACGCTGCGCCAGGTGGTCGGATAGCTCCAGGAATCATGATGGAGGAGAACAGTGACATTCATACGCGCGTAAAATATCTTAGCATATTTTTTGGAAATCACCGCACCCTTTGTAGATTAGTTTCGCTTAGCTACAGAAACGATGAATCAATAAGCGAGCGTGGTTGGATACTTCAAAAGAATAACACAAATACATGCAAAAACATACATACAAAAATCATTAAAAACAGGCAAAAAACAAGTCAAACAAGAAATATTCATCGCGAGAGAAATACCAACGAAAGAAAAATAACTGTCTGAAATAAAAAAAAAGGAGTAAATTTACCTCATATAAGATAGAGACTATATTTTCTCGAGTGAAATACAGACAAACAACTCAAACAGAACAAACAATCATTAAGCAATTTTTTTAAAAACAAGTCAGGCAACTGAAAAGGGTACAAACAATCAGCTTAGGGGACAAAAATATTTTGGTAGATACAACAAAGGTCTCTCCACTTATGGTCAAAATGGCATGAAGATAATCCAGTAAAAGGCAGAATAAGATCCACAATTCGACCGTCTTAAATTTCTGCATTCATCAGTTCTCCAGGGCGATAAATAAAATACCGGGTGGGAATGGGTAGACGGACAGGGATTAAGGTTTAGTTAATGAAAAATTCTTCAAATGACGCCATCCCTGTTACTGAAACGAGAATCCCTCCGACGGAACATTCTGCTGAGTCGATTCAAAGAAATGATCGCCAGTCGCTATTCCGTCATCGTCGGTTTCCGAAAAGTAATTATCGATAATTTCATAAGCCAATTTGTAGATTTCTTCACTTTCATGATTTTGCAAGTGTTCAATTTTATCCAGACCTGAAACGGCACCGATATTCAAGAATTTCCAGTCCCTCATGGCCAACAATGTACATAGCTTTCAAATTTCCTCTCAATAACTTCCCGATAATTTGAACTTAAAACAGTGTCTTTCTCATTTATATCAAAGATCTAGAACATAAAAGCATGTCGTTCACCAAACGAAGTCGCTTATGTCCCCTAGCCATTAAATTAGTTCATACATCAATGTAATGAACTTGGATGTTCTCAATATGCTGCTGCATGTCAACAACATCTGTTTCTTTAACCCAACCCTATCCTCAAGTGTACTACCATCCTACGATTGTTTGTTCCAGTACAATTCAATCGATTAGCACACACAGCATCTTGAGACACAAGAAGTCCAATACATTAAAATTACTAGACCGATATCACTATAATAAGGACAGATATTATAGAAAGGAAGAATTCATATTAGTTTTACTCAGACTGTAGAACATAATTTATTCAAAACCACTAATCTGCGTCGAATAATTGTAAATAATCCTACTTCTCAAATAAAAACAAACAATCACCTCCACATTCTTCAATCATCGTACAGATTGCTTCCGAGCGGGGTCCAGCCATCTTGAGAATATTGTTGAGGCCATCCAAGACGACCTGCACAATTTGAGAATCACGTATAGAAAGTAGGGCACAAAACGGTGGTATAACACCTTGCGAAACCATATATTCCACTTGTTCGGCACGTCCACTAATTGTTACATTCGAAACTGCCCATGCTGCTTCCTAAATTACAGATCGTAAACATAAATTTGCGAATTGCATGTATAACAAACTGAAAAATTGTTGTAATCGGAATAAAAACCTTCTGCGTCTGAAAGTCTCCCTTTTCCAATAAATGAATAATCATTGGCATTAAGCCAGCATCAATCACAGCTTGCACTTGAGCTTGGTTCCCAGCGGTTATGTTGGATAGGAACCAAACAGCTTCCTAAAAGCATCAAAACTAATTGAAAAGGAAAATCCAAAAGCAGCTGTTACAAGAATAGCAGAAACAAAATTCAAACGATATACATCGAAAAAAGACCATGCATACGACCTTGTTTATTTTCTCTTTCTGATGCGAAAGTAATGCAGGCATTTGCTGCAAAACGCCACAATCCAGAACAAGTTGTGTCTGCTCATCCGTTCCAGTAACGATGTTCCCAACAGCACGAAGTGCTGCAGTTTGGACCTTTACTTCCGGATGGGAAAGAAGTGGAATCAAGTTGCTCACAACCTAAAATGAAAACAATTTCCAAAGACGCCACAATGTAAAATATTTTTGACCACAGATAATCTTATAACTTCTCTTTGGACAACGAAAGAACTTACGCCGCTGTTAATGACCATTTGGATTTGTTCATTTCCACCATCCGTAAGATAAGACAATGCCCACACAGTATCCACCAATATATTTTGATCCGTATGACTTATCAAGGCAGCTAACGCTGGTAAAAGTGTTTGAACAATTTCTGGTGATGGTGGAGGATCCTGAAAAACTTGCCGTTTAGCTAACATAAGTTAGCGATGAATCAAGTAACAGAACTACTAGTCTATGCAATCACGCCACTAAAATTTTTTGTCGATAACTAGCCTTGGAACGACATAAGTTGACGATAACCCAAGTAACATTACGAAGGAATCCAATCGGGATGCCGGGTGTAATAAATTTTAGCAGTGGTTCAACAATTCCAAGCTGAATACAATAGTCGCGGAAATGTGGTCCATCACCTGAAATTTCCATTTTTCTTTTTAAAAGACAAACTATCACAAACAGAAGGTCGAAAAGTTGTTTGGAAAAAGCTAAGAAGAAAGTGAGAAAAAAGGAAAAGATTCACGAAGAAAAAGACAAATTAATTTTTGCCAAATCAGATTTAACTTCGAGCTTACATTAGACATATTACAATCTACAACAAAAAGACGAAGAATGTATGCAACAAGAACGCATTATGTGAAATGGCTATGTTCATTTGTTTCTGCAAGATTTAAGAACAGTAAACTACAAATTAAGCAACCAAAATAATTATGAGTTCAATTTCTTCTACATTTTATCCCAACTGTTCAATTCTGGCCAACAATTTGACAATAGTTCCAAAACTTTGGTACTCGAAAACGAACCAATAATATTTCCAAGGGCCCAAACAGCTTGTTCACAAACATTCATATTGCCCGAAGACAAAAGTTCCAGGAACAAGGGCACAGCACCAGCCTGAACAACAGACTGTGTTTGTTGCGAAGTTCCAGATGCAATATTTGTCAGTGCCCATGCTGCTTCAAATTGCAGTGTTACGCTGCAAAAAGTGTAACATATAAATTTTAAAGTAACTTTATACAAATTTCAATGTTCTATTAGATAATCTCCGACTTTATTGCATCTATGGAAATCAGACGTATAAAGAACAAAGAAACCATGAAAATTAACTTGGCAATTTAGTATTACAAGTAAAGACTGTTATCTTTCGTGACGTAGTGTTAAGTAACGCAGCTAAAAGCGCAATCGATAGCAATCTAACGACCAATGAAACGAGAAAATCATGTGTCACTATTTTAAGGACTCCATATTATTTGCAACTTACTGGGTCCGAACGCTAGCCTCCCGTAACATAACATTCTTGAATAGCATGCTTTAAATGCATGCTATTCCCACCTTAATGTTAAAACCTACTTATTGGAACTTAAACACTGCACCAATATCGGCAAAATACCAGATGCAATCAAATCATCAATTGGCGGATTACGATCAGATGAGAGCAATTTTCGTGCCTGAAATATGCTAGCTCTGATAACTGAATATTTTGTAACAATTTTTTTTAGCATGCTCAGTTGTTTCTTCATTGATAATCTAATTCTTGGCTTTCTAAGTTTTCATGCAATGCATTTTCTTTAACTTCTTGTAGAAATTATTCCAACTAGACTCTTGACTTCAACAAACGATGATAACAAATTTCTAAAATGACCCACTTGTTGCACAGCTGAGAGCTGTACCTCCTGATCTTGACTGCTCGCTTTCTTGACAATATCTTCCAAAGTATTACGATTGTATGTTCCATTGACAACTACACCACCTGCACTTGTTGATGCATCATCCGAATCCAGCGACCTAAAAAACTTGGTCCATGCAATTCCCTTCTCTGAGACAAACTTTACCTTCGTGATGAACATTCTCTAACATTTGCAAAAAAAAAAAGGATTTTCAGCACTCCAAACTTCTTTACACTTTGTCATTCATCAAAAAGTAGTCGAGGAGCTTGTAGACGATTTGAAACTTAACTGTTATGTTTCAAGTGGCAAGCAATTTTAATTTTATTACTTACTCAACAGGTATGTTACGACGCTTGGACAATGTTTCTTCACGTTTATCTTTCCGAATAGAAATAATATTTTCTACACGACTTTTCCTCAGAGCTTCGCTGTCTTTGCCCATATTTTTGTATTGAGTTTGTCGCGACTCCGTCATCTTCCTTTTATTGTTTGTTTTAGCTTGATGCCAAAGCTGAGAGGTGACTGAGCTGAAACTGCGGAAGTGAAATGGAAAGTCCTGACAATGCAATCGATAGCTTCAAAACAACATAAAAGCAAAGTATTCCTCCATAAAGCGAGGTAGTGAAATTTCCTATTGTAATAGCTCTGTTGGGAAATTGTGGAATGTCAGAGTTCCATTTTGATTTCAACGAAATCATTTCTATAAGTCAGTTAAAAAAAAGCTTCAAGGACGTATTCCATGATTTAAGACTGATCCCAAACATCTCTTCAGCAACGTCCTCTTTCTAGTTAGCCATCTCTTTAAACCAAGCCTACAGACAATCATGTCCTCCGACAAGGACGCAGACTGATTCCCCGAAGTGGATCATTCGAATATTCACTTCGATCCATACAAATAAGTTAAACTTCTTTATTATTGACAACCAATCAATAAAGTACACATGTCTGTGTACTACTAAAACACATATATCATATCATTTGAATTCTTATATGTTGCATAACTGAATTCTAATTAATAACTGTAGTCAATAATTCATGCAAGTGGAGGTGATATAATTAATTCTATGTGAAGATACTGCTTCATGCATAAAGAACGCAGATGAACCATCCCAACAACATCAACGAACTACCCATCGCTACAAAATAGAGACCACCACCAAGTGAACAACCAACTTCTCCCTGACCTAGATCAACAGACGTAAACGCAATACGGCCTAATGATCAAGTATAGAGTGGTACGCTACGAAATGCTTACTGTCTCACAGCAAAGTTTATGAAGTGTGAGATGGTGTGTATTGATTAGTGTTTGTTGTTACTGTCAAAACTTTGTATTAGACAGCTGTTAGCTTAGAAATGGGGAAGATTTGATATACTTATATTCTTGGTTTTATTTTAAGATTTTCTGACTTTAATAATTGTACACTCGTACATACCCTCCAACTACTGTTGAGGTTTCTCCGAGAATGACTCCGATTAGCAGAGTTTCCTTTACCAATGTGATTACTAAACTACTAGCTCAGTTTAGGATTCATTTTGGTTCATTATAAATTCAGTTTAGTTCAACTGTCATAGAATATAATTGTTAATTCAAGTTTATATAATTACTGAAGTAAAAATGAGGCAATCATATTTTACTATATATGTGGTGCATGTTCTGATATGTCTGGGCATTATTTTTAACATTGTTAAATGATGCTAAGAAGTTAATAAGTGGCTTTGTTGATAGTCAGTGTTCATTTAGTGAAGGTAAATAAACTTTACTTTATTTTACTCTAAAGGAATACTTTTGAGGATTATTTCACACAGTTCATTCGACATTTGTTTACTGATCACTCGAATGGTTTCAGATGTCTGCACATGTGGCAGAAGAGCTCAAGGAGACCGGTAATTGTTTTTATCAGCAGCATCGTTATGAAGATGCTATCAGTGCTTATAGTCGGTTAGTTCTCTTAGCCCGATAACTTTCATCTCTTCACGTTATGTAATCTATTGCTGTGGTTAGCATTCTTGCACTTAAGACATTCTATATAGACATCTGCACATTTATCGACATTATTAATTTATTTAACAAAATGTTTGCAAAAAAAAAAAATTCTTATAAATCTTGTTACATCTTCCACAGCTTGCAGCAGAATAACTAAATTTTATTGGCTTGTCATTAGTTCCGCTGACGTTTGTGTTAAGGAATTCTTGCTCAGTTCGTTTTTCTGCAATCTTTTCGCTTTTCTGTGTTGCTCTTTTTTGTAGTGTTTTCCTCCTATAATCATAGAGATTATGGATAAAATTTTGGACATACAGGGAAGGTTTTCTACATCGTCCAATGTTCAGTACTTTGCTCTTCTGATCGCGCATTTGGTCAGATATTAGTTAATTTTAGAGCTATAATTAACAATCCAGTGATTCCAACTTATTTTACCAATCGAGCTTTATGTTACATGCAAACAATGCAGTGGGAGAAAGCTGAAGATGATTGCAAAAAAGCTTTGGATTTGGATCGCAAAAATGTTAAGGTAATTTCTTACTACTTTTTTTTTCATTGGAAAGTTTAGTTATCTTAGATAACGAAGTAATGACTGCTTAACCATCGATGCCTGAGTTTTGGTAGCCGGCTTTTTAATCTCGAACGCTTTGAATCTCAACAACGAAATTTTGTCAAGATCAGTCACTCAAAGGCAGCAATAGTGGAGACCATGAGAGCTTAATGAAGTAACTGAAATTCGCCGCTGTGGAAATATGCTTGTCCATGCTTGCACAATGAAACTTATTGAATAACTCCAAACGTTATTCGTTCCTCGGTAGAATCCGTCATCAATTTTAGTCCTAACAATTCTAATAAATTCACTATTTTTCGTTCTCAAACTGTGCTAAATGCTTTCATGGTTTTATGAACTGTAGGCAAATTTTTTCCTTGGTCGAACATGTGTACAGTTGGGACATTTTGACGAAGCTTTGAAAGTACTTACACGTGCGAATGATTTGGCGCGCAATCAAAAACTGAATTTTGGTGACGAAATAACAGCACAAATCCGAGTTGCGAAGAAAGAAATATTCAGGAGAGAAGAAGAGAAACGGTTTTTAGTTTTCACCTTTTTCCTATTGCGAATTAGATCTTTTTCATTATTACTGATTTCGAAATTCTTTGTTCGAATTTTATCTTCTGGCCCATAATCGACATTAACCTGTATAGAATTTCAGAATAAAACAAGAAATTGAACTACAAGCATACTTAAATGGTCTTATTGATAATGACCTTGCAAGGAAATTGCGGAAACTGAAAGAAAAATGTGAAAATAGCGAAAACAGTGAAGTTATAACTGAAGAGATGGATTTGGAGAGTGAGGAGACGGCGTTGAAAATGGAAGCGCAATCATCCAAAGATAAATTGAACAGTTTGTTTGCACAGGTAATCTAAAATTTGATGAGGTTTTGTATGCACGTCTGATTTGTAAATTGCTTTATATCAGACCAACAGTTGTAATGGATCTCTTTGAAAAACATGATTGTTTTTCTCTCCTTTAAAAGGTCGTTCATGTTAAGAGAGAGATAGAGTTTTTTTTTTTTCTATTCAGTCTCTGTTATTTGATAAGCACTGACTAAAAGAAGGTAATGGAAGAAGAGAGTAGTTCAGATGGAATTTTTTAATTTTCAGGTCGATGAAAAAAGGCGAAAAAGAGAGGTCCCTGATTATTTATGTGGTAAAATCAGTTTCGAAATGTTACGCGATCCTGTGATAACTCCGAGCGGGATAACATATGATCGTGCTGATATTAAGGAACATTTGCAACGAGTTGGTCATTTTGATCCAGTTACTCGAGCACCGCTTACTGCTGATCAGCTTATACCTAATCTTGCTATGAAGGAGGTATACTTTGTTCAAATTTTCTTGTTTTTATGGCTTAATATTTTTGACAAAAGAGTAAATAGATGGGATATATTAGGTTGACACAAAAGTATTTGTGTCTTCAGACAAAATTAACTTTATGACGACTCATAATCTCTATGAATCAATTGACGGTCGTAATCAAACTATCTCTCGATCGAGAAATGGTTCGTTTGGTTGTAGAATAAAAGAGGACACTTCAAAACTGCGATTTTTTTGACCACTGGACAGTCCATGAGATCAGCCCCCACTTATCGGACTTTTTCACCTTACCGATTTACTTGGAACGTCGAACGACCAAACCGTAGGATGGCTGACATTGAGTTTTTCAGCAATTTCTCGTGTAGTTATAGGAGGATTAACTTCGATAATTGTTCTCAGTTGGTCGTCGTCAACTTCCGATGACCAGTTACTACGCTCTTCATCTTCAAGGTCTTTGTTTCCTTCGTTGAATTTCTTGAATCACCACTACACTGAACGTTTGTAAGTAATTCTTAGGCCAAACACACTGTTGATATTGCGAGTTTCTTCTTTTGAACTCGTAGAAAATCATTCAAATAGAATAAGCAAGGAAGAATAAGTCATTAGCATAAAAACGTCAAGCAAGAAGGGAGCATTAAAATTGTATATGTTTGAGAATACATCTCACTATAAGGCAGCAAATTTCAACATTTGCAAAGACCCAGTTACCCGGATACTTTTGTATTAGCCGAATAAAAGATGGTAGCAAAAGAATGTTAATACTCTGCTTTCTATAGAGTACTAGTATTTGATATGAAATATTTTTTAAATTAAAATCATGTTTTGCAAAACCATATTTTTTCATCCTAACTAGCATGTCATCAAATAATGGGTACGAGAGATTGTCATGATTATCTTCTCTATTACTAGTCTTAATTATATTGATTTAGTTATTGCTCTCCTGCTTAAGACAACAGTTTGCTCTACATAACTTTTGACTTTCGATTGTCATGTAGGGCATTATTTTCCCAAAATCATTTACGTTAGCGATAGCTTCTGCAGTCATTGCTTCGTTCAGTCTGTTGCTATTTATTATTGCCAACGCATGGTCTTGCGATTCTAACTTCTATCGATCAGAACGCTTTTAGATTGTTCGTTCTTTCTTTTTTCTTTTAAAATGTAGTTTCAAAGACCACTTTTCAACAATCCATAGCTCAGTGATTCTGATCCCTTTATGATTTAAATTTAAGTCACGAATTTTGTTCTCAAATCTATATCTTCCTAAGCTTTGATCCTTAATCATTTACGAATGGATCCCTTCAAATTGTTCAACTCGAGGTAGACTTCGCCTGTATTGTATCATCCGTGTAATTCAATCAATTTTTCATAAAAAAAACTGCAGTTTCAGGTGGTAGATCATTTCTTAAGTGAAAATCAGTGGGCTATCGATGCTTGATGTCGTGTTGATGAGAACTTCTGCAGTCACCGTGGTTTCTAACAAGCATAGTTTGAATGATGTCTGCTGTCACATGGTTTATTCACTTATAAATTCTACCGGTCGGAATGTCTTTGTTATTCTGTCCTTTAGTATGGAAAGGCTTTTTAGATAACTCCATGGCAATATGTTATGAAATTCAGGCCTGATTTCGGCAGTGATCATTATTAGCAATAGATTTAAATATTTTCGTATTGATGTCAGTAAGCTGTTGGAGCTAGGGGATTCAGTTAGAAACATAATAGTACCGACGATCTAATATTATCTTTATGTATAGGGGAACTGTAGTATCATTTACACAACCACAGTAGCTCGACGTGGTCGTAGGGGTATTTATAGGACACTACGATATTTTAAAAGTATAATTTCAATTTAGATTGACTATGTGTTGTTAGTTACAATTTCTGTTAAGCAGCACTCTCGTTTCTTAACATTTTTTTCTGGGCCAACAATGACAATTCTTCGAAAGATAGGAGAGTAAACCAACGACTTCAGCATTTTTGGGAGGGATAGAGAATGAAGATCTATATGATTAAGTGGTTCCAGAGGAACATCCCAAGTCTTTGGTTTAATAGATATCGGAGTAGTAAGTAATAGGTACTTTGATATAATAAAAAAAGAAAAGATTAGCATCATTCATCACGATTACAATGAATTTAAATAGCCAACATATGCATTTCTTTCGGAATAACGGGGGTGAAAGGTGCTTTCATCTTTCTTCCTACACCACTTCCTTTACCCAATCTTAACTGTAAAAAGCGATCGTAATTGGAAATTGCAACTCATGTGAGTTACGGCTTGATAAGTCCACATAAATTTATTGTTAATAGGTACGATAGATTTTGAAATGTCATGATTTCATCCAAGCAAATTAACAAAAACAATAAATTGAAATAATTACTACCGTGAAGAAAGAATTGTTAAGTTTGTATGACGATTTGTTTCCCTTGTATCATTTCCTCCCCAATAACTATTTTACGTACTCAGACCGGCAATATGTATATAACTTCCCGTGTTTCCATGTATTCCAGAATTGTAAATCATTTGAAGTAAGATATTTCGAAGATGTTTCCCCACTTCTGCAAACAAGCTCATTATTGCTTGAAGGCAACATGTTTTCATGATTTGCTGTTGTGTGCATGCTTTGCTGTATCAGCAATAGCATAATACCTCGTAAGCATAAGTTACAAGAATAAGTTACCACTCTCACTGAGTTGTCCAGCATAAATAATTGGTGTTGGTTGGAATAGGAACTTTCGCATCTCAAAAACCCATGTGAGCTCAAATCGAAATGCACCACTCTCTGATGAGCAAAAAATCGTAGAATAAGAGAATTGTAATTTACCAGAATACACATACATTATGGTAGACAATCCCACCTATCTGACTTTTATGCTAAAAGTAAATGAAACAATCCTAGCATTTTGTAATGTATGTCATAGGTTACTGAAATGTGAAGATGGCCTAACACTTAAACTCTGTCAACCTTCATTAAAGTGTTGTCCCAAAGTATTGTTGAATCTATGCATTCTTAAATATGGAAATCTAGTAAAGTTTGATTCATTATGCACAATAAGTTAATTTATTGCATGAGAAGATGGTCACTGAAATTACCACAAACTCTCCCTGTTTAATAAAAGACAAAATCCTACCGGAACATCAGCAATAACATAACAATGTATTATAAATTACTGAAACAGTAAATTACTTTAACAACAAATCACCTATCTGCAAGAAATGTAACAAAATTCGTTGCAAGAACACGCTTCATTTATGCCCTCGATTATCCAGCGGTTTCACCTACAAATCAAATATCGAATTTACGTCAGTTAATCGAAATACACAAGTCTCCAATAGACAAGGGAATGTCTGTTTACTGGTTATGCCAAGTACTAAACATAGGTCACTATGTTTCATATAAGCCTAAGAGATAAACTTGGCAATGATGTCAAAATACTTCGAAAAAAAAGTGCATGGATCAGTCATACGCACCGTAATGTTGACGATAGTTAAAACAAGTACGAATGGTATTCTTCACCAGATATCAAATAAATGCTATTCGGCTTAACCTACACAAAATGTGAATTGGCGATCTTAATAAAATTATCTTTGAAAAATATATTTTACTTTATAAATCCTCACGATCCAATGTTCTGTGGTATAAGCTTCTTCCAAGAAATCGAGTTCAAAATCTTTGTTACCGATTTCAGCATGTCTTACCCTATCAAAACCGGTAACTTGGCCCTGAAAATATTTCTGTTAAAAAAATATAATTTACCAAGCAGTTCAATTTAAAAATTTTTCGGTGCTCGGGATATTAGTTTGGAACTTGTTACTTTTTATGACTTTCGCATGCTACTTCCTTGACTCACTTCTAGTTTCAGGTCTAACCTGAACGAAAGTTTTCTCGAAATTCAAAATTGGCGGAAAATATCGACAATATTACCCGAAAAATAGACTTACATGTTGTGTATAGAGTCCACCAAACCGATAATAGCACAATTTATACATTAGACAGTTAAGCATCGTTGGTGAACCTTCGCGATCAACACGAAATTCACCCGATTTCGAAAAGTAATCCATCTCTTTGATGTGCGCACCCTCCGGTGTCGATCCACCGATCCTTACCATCCATAAAAATTTGTTAATGTCTAGAAAGAAAAAATGTAACCATTCCAATATTTCTAAAATCGAATTTTCCCTCTAACTTATTAAGATCAGCACCACTGATATTTAATTATTTTAATTGCAGATCTTCCTTAACCTGAACTCCATCAATAAAAAGCAGTCCTGTGAATTTATTACCTCCTAGGTTACCAGAAAACCTCTGAATTAAAAAAAGGAAAATTGGAGTAGTCAACTTCATCTACATAAATATTCACAAAAAATCACCGTCAGAAGAATATCCGATTACTCCACCAAAAATGACCAAGACATAATCAACATCCAATTCACGCATTATCTCATATGCATCTTCCTCTTTCGAAGACATCGCCTAAATTCAATTTAACTGAAACAAAGAGAAACACTAAACGATTAGGCAATCTGGAGACGAGTTAAGAAACCCATGTAAATGCAGCAGACCTTTGTTTGTTCTGTCGATAGAAGCAAATTCCGCCAAGCAATGAATCCAGGGAATGAAGAGACCAAGATTATGTTTTTTCATATCCGAGCAAAAAAAAGAGCACACTACTAGCTTATTATATATCCTTAATAAAAACTCAAGAAATTCGACACACTTCTTGTTTACAAAAACTATTCACCTGTCCAACACGCGATATGTGTGTATTATTCCAAGTATTATTATCAACGATAACTGTTCGATTTGCCATTGCTGTTATTTGATATCCATAATCCCACCAAGACATAATTTTTGCTTCCTGAAAAACCTCTTTGAAAGGTTTTAAAGGAAATTTGTTAGCTTCAACTCTCATAATTTCTGGTCATATTTTCATAAAAATATATCTACTAACCGGATGCGTATTCTTGCGTAACCAGTAATAGGCTTCCCTGAAATCATCAAAAATAATCGTTGATCCATCACCACCATGAGCAGAAAGAACAATTGAAGGACTGCTATAAGCTTCAGAAGTTGCCCAAGTGCAGTGATACACATAGGAAAAGAAAAATACCGCAACAATTGCAATCACTGCTTGCGCTACCTGAAATTTAAAAAGCTAACTGTACGATAAAAAGAATAAAAGATACCGAAAGCGTAAGATTGCTTTAAACAGCTGCTTTTAAATAAGCGATCCTTTGCGATAAAGCGATAACGGGCAATGTACTTGAAGCATTCACTTGATGACCTAAGGCCTAATAAAATTTCATTCCAAATAAGTACTTCAGACATCGAAGTTCGATCAATTTAAGTGTGCATCTCATTAGATCACAAAGGCAATACAACTCTAAATACAAGTTACCTCATTTTTATATGGATAATTTTTCTCTTTTTCTTTTTTATCATGTCTGGCATGCGTAGACGTTGAATCCAAATTCTTCATAAATGTAACCAACGTCGACGATAGTGCAATACCACCTAATATGCACATCACTGGTGCTAATACTAACATTAAGCGAACCATGACACCCTGTAAAATATTAATCATTTCTATTCACATGTAATTATTTATTCAGTGGAAATACATATTTGTAATGTTCGTAAAAACATGATTCTCCTAACAGTAACGTCATGATAGGGTTAATTGATTTCAGTCTAACTGAATAAATGAGTTGGGAAAAATATTATTTGAATTAATAGAGGGAAAACTAAGCACAACACTAACTGCTTTCTTAAAACCGTCTGAAAAACAAAGACGTACCGCAAAATAAATGCTTGTAAGAGCATAGAGTATGATAAAAATGTTGTGATCATTGAGCTCTTTGAAGCAGACATACAATCCAACTGAAAACACAGAACTACTGATGAAGAGAGAACTGATGTTGCTCATTTTTAAAGCTTTTTGAGATTTTGATTCCTTCCAATAAGAAATCTCAACATTTCCTGTAGGAATCGAAACAGAAAAGTGTTCACGTGAATAAAAAAGTTGTAACAATAAAAATCAAATACCTGGGAAAGTAAACATCAATATTTGCAAGTCAAAATAGAAAGAGCTCCATGCCGTTGGTTGATGTTCTGACACGGATGCAATAATTGGAATATTATTTTTTGCATATGATGGATCCAATAATGAATAAAATCGTCCGGTCCACGGAGCGATTTCTAAAAAATCCCTTTCACATCTTAACATGAAAATATAAATTAAAAAACGGATGAAGTTGTTGAAAAAAAATGCCAATTTTTTTCCCAGAGATAATAAATTCTCCTGATTTTAAATTAGTCTACCCATCTCAGTAAAGTGGTATAGTATAGAAACAAAAACAGTTAAGCAGGGTCAAAATAAGGGAAGTCAAAAGTTCCCAAGGACTTCAAATAAATTGAAAAAACAACATCGAAAGATGACCGATGAAAGATATAAATTCTGGATAACAGTTCGATTAACGTAAAAATGCACACGAATTTGTTTCTGAAGGCTAATATAGGAGATGTCCAGAGTGCAACTACTACCAGGAAACGTACTATAGCAGATACATGGACAGTGGAGATGAATAGTTGACCGAGAATCTGTCGTTATACTGATTTATAATAAGTCAAAACATGAATGCCCGCGTTATAAGTCTTATATTTTGAGTGGAATTAGTAGCTAGTGAACTGAATAGAATAAAACTATCGTCTCAACAGAAACTATTCAAGTACTTACTTCCTAAGTAGGATGCAACAATGACACTCATTGCAACAGCACATGCCGCAAACAAAATAATTGATCGAAAAAGAAACTGAAAATTTCCTTCCGACATTCGCGCCCGCAGCCATTTTGCAAACGCGATAATCTGACACAATCCAAAAACGCCAAATGCCTGAAAGCAAGTAAAAGTTAAAGAATTAACAGAATCAGAAATTTATGTGAAGAACAAACATAAAATACATTAACGAAATGTTAGTTTAAATGAACAAGAATCTTAGCATCAATCATTCAAATTCTATTTTAAGTACAATACAGATCCCGTCCAACATCACATTTCAAATATATTCTCACGTAATGGAAAGTTCTTTTTGCATGCCTAAAGCGATAAATGAAACATTCGATAGGCAAAACTTGAAAAAATGGGAATTAAAAGAGCTAGAGTAAATTAAACTGCAAATTTTGACGATGACAGTTCATGATAATTCAAGAAATCTCTTAACAAATACATAAATCCTGCAAATGTCACTGTACAATTCAACATACCATCATATGCTCTGAAGTTTGCACAGGTTGGAATCCGACAAAAGGAATTTGCATTGAAAGTATAGTTCCGATAACATAGAACTAAAATTTCCACTTTTTCTTTTATTATTTAAAAGGAAAATATCCAAAAGAATACAAACATTGCTGTCTAGAAAGTATCATTTTAAAAAAATTTCCAAATGGTCACTGCTACTCTGCAATTAATTGGGCCTTCAACCGAAGTTGGCACAAACAACGAAATAACCCAGTAATAGAAACAGAAAATAAGCCTCTTCTTTACGCCTTTGAGTTTAATGAGCAAAAAACAACGAAATCTTCCAATATTTTTTCTCTCTTCTCCCCGTTTATTCTGATGCATTGCTCAAAAAAACTAACCGTTGAGTAAGCGATATATATTTTGTTGGAGAATCGACTAGTGCAAATAAGAGTCAAAACATGTAATGGAATGAGATTGATCAAGAATACGTAACCACCCCATGAAGAAACCATATAGAAATAACCAAGTGAGCATAAAACTGACCAGTACACGTTACCGCTCTTCACGGCCTAAATACTTTAAACTCTGTATCAGGAATTTCGTAAAATTCAAGACAGCAGTGCTATCTCTTGATATTTTTGTGAACTAAAATTAAAGGACAAGGAGTTAAAAATAATAGATGTTTTATTTAACCGCATTTTAACAAACGGAAAGAGCACTAACAGGAAATAAACGTCTAACGAAATCAAAACCCATCATTTATTCATAGTAAGAAAATAAGTAAAGAATCAAACCTTGATCCACAGATAATAGGTAGATAACATACAAAATATGGCGATACCTTCGTTATCATATGAACCAGCAACAGAACGCGATATGTAACCTGGCACAATAGCAATCATAGAGGCAGCTACAAGTCCAGCAGCGTCATCCTATAACAAAAACGCCTGACAAAGATTTAGGTTCAGATAAATTGCACAACTACATTATGCAGTAGGATTATCATAGTTCAGAACACGGCTACACATCATAGGATTCAACTCCAACGTAAAAGGGAAACAATAAAAGAGAAAGCCAACTGAATCGCGAAAGTTATCAAGACCATATTATTTTACTATTTGCTATGGATTCATTGAAGCTTACACGCTCTCATTGTTTACCTGTCAGTGCTCTTTTTCAATCTCAATGTTACTTCCTATTTTTCCCATCCAAAACAAAATATAATATATTTAGACTCAAAAATCCTACAGAGATTAATAAGATCAAATATCTTCAAGCTCGTGAACTATTCACTATTCACGACCAGAAGCTGACATTAAATGTCGACACAATTTGAATATAAAAGAATGTGTTGTAATACGGCTGTCTTCGTACAGCACGTAAAAAAGTTCTACCATGTCAAAATTATTAAAATTTAGCGTAGCAAACCTTCCTTTGCTCACTCTGCAGGTATCAAGTCTGACCATATACTAGTTTACACAACGAAATTTGCTACCTGACAGCGATGGAAATAAGAATTTTCAACGCTTACTAATCCATTGTGCAAGATACAACTCTGATTTTAGTAACCACAGATAGAATAAATCAAAAGCGTCACATATGATGAGAATCTTTAGTGATATAGGGCAAAAAATAAAATTTTTGTAGAGAAATACAAATGTAAACAAACCTTTAATTCTTTCGTTAACGCATATGTTATTAAAACCGTGAATGAACTAAAAAGTGGGGCAAGAAACACACAAATTTCGCGCACATGTAATGTGAAGTGAACGAAATGCAGTATGCGATGAATCAAAGCACTTGTTATCATTAAACCTAAATATTAGTAAAATTAAATACATATTTTTTTCATCGCAAAAATTTGGAAATTTTACGGAGATCACAACTTTTTTAATTTTAAATCTCCAAACAGACTGACTTTTCTATGGTCAAAAAATCAAATAAAGTCCTAAAATGACGTATTTAGAAACTCGGAAGAGCACCGGAAATAGAAAGTATAATCAAAAAATAAAGTAAAAACGAACCAGGATATATCGTACCACCAATGATCCTCCCTAGCGGATACCACGCCCGATCGTCAAACCAGTTATGGAAATTATAGTACCCTTCATCAGTCAGATATCGAGTAGTTCGGTAGTTGAAATAAGGATCAAACTGTAACATCAAGCATTTAATCTTGGAAGTCTTCCTGTAAACTTCGAAATATTTTTAAGACTAAACGACAACATAGCTAACTTACTTCATGAATGACTGATTCGAATCTGATCACAGCAAACAGTCGGCTGGAAAAAAGAGGAAAAATTTAGGTACCAATGGTGAAACAATATTTAAATACTGAATGAAGTTACGTAAAATGACGACAAATGAGTAGACTCAAGTTCAAAATACAAAACGGAATGTCTTTAATTAAACTACAATACAGAATAATTATGCTTTATCCAAATATTAGACATTAAGTAGAAAAAAATTCTTTCCAACTAACCATGAAAAGGAGACTACAGCTGCCAGTGCTAGAATTAAAATCTTAAGAAAGGTCTCCTGCTTGTCGTGTGTCAACCTCAGCAATCTGGCAACACTCACCGACATACCTTCAACACATCAAAATATTGCCAAATATAAAAGTAACACAAAAAAAAAACGAGAAGATAGAAAACTAAAATATTTAACAACTATTAATTTCATCCCCTTAAAGAAATCCATCCATTTCAATTTTTAAGCAATAATTGAAAGATAAGATTTCAGTTCCAAATTCAATTACTCTTTTCATTATTCTTAATTATTTCAATATTCTAAAATCTTCTAATTAAAATATTTACTAACAGCCAAACCTTCTCTCACTTTAATGCCACGTGTATTCTCTACGCCTAAATCTTTCGCTACACACAACATACCTGTAACCTCTATGTTTACCATACACTCTTTTTTCATCACTTTATCATAAAATCATTTGTTAAATGCAGGCGGTATTGTACAATGTGTGCAATTGTCGCAATAGTTTCAATAAAGCTAATTAAAAAGGGGTGGTGTTAATTTCAGATTAGTGAATTTCGATTTTATGTTAATGATAATATCTAATTGATGGAGACGTATAGTGCTGTATTGAAGTATCATCAACGAAGGAACTGTTTTGGATATATCCAACAGCGATACAGTGATATAGGACGAACAACGAACATACAGGTAGGTTACTGATATTACTTGAGTATAAGTACTTTAGTGAGATGAAATATAAGTGATATCTTGATAAGTTAACCGAGAGACTTTTCCATTAGTTTTTGCTAGATTCTGCATATTCCCTGTCTCTTTTATAAAAACTGCTTTACAGCGAAAGTATGGAAAAGCATCCTTTAAATCCGAGAAAATTTGGGAAAAATTCATTACTTGATTAACTACTTACACTTCGAATCATGCTTTGGTTTTGAAATGTAACACTGTACATAAGTAGTTTGTATATGTAGGGTGATGATGACAGGTCGGATCACTTGTGTACTTTCCTTTGATTAACTTGGAAGATATTTTGTCGATATTAACTAATAATTCAGGTTAATGTGACAACTTCGGGTGCATACAACATTATTAGATGTGAAAATCCAACAAATTGTGGTATAATCCAAGTTTTTGCTCCAAATGATCACTGTTGTTATAAACCTCAAATATTACTTATTAACAAAATATTCGCGGATTTGTTTGGCCTTCGTGAAAATGAAGAGGTAACACTCTTTTACTCTTTGCCGTTAATTTTGAATTGATATTTTCGAAAACTGATGTGAATTAAGATTGTTGATATGATCATGAATTGGATTTGTTCATTCGCATTCATTTATAGGTAATTGTTCAGAAAGTAGAAACAGCGCCTGTATGCAGTTCATTTGAGGTGGAGTTAACTTCAGCGGAAGACTGGAATGTTGTCGTATGTTTTATTGTGAAAAAAATTAAGGGAATTCTGATTTTATTGTCTATTTGGAGGGAAAACTTTTTACAAGCTACAAGTATGTTTGTCAATGTCTTAAATTTAAGATAATGCAAAGAGTCATTTTTATTTTTCATGCAAATTTTTGTATGGTTAAAGAATGTGAAAAAATTATTAAAGTAATTCTTCTAGCTATAGTCAATGTTTTTGTTTTGATTACCAATTTCTTCTAATTGTACTTAAGTTTGAATCGTATTTCACTAGTGTAGTCTCATTTTTCATCGTACCAGAAAAACTTGCTTCATTTCGTTTAATACGATAACAAGTCATTGGGAAATTAAAAATCTGGGAAGAATAGTACCTTGCAACCTCAGATGATAAAACTTTTTAATGCTTTTAAAATAGTGGAGAGGAAGAGACATAATTTTGCTAGTCATTTTAACAAATAAATGTGATTCTTCTGTGCATAACCGCTTCTAAAAAAAATCAAACAGGCTGTTTCAAATTTGATGAAATTATATAACACAATTTTTTTCCAGCAAAATTCATCGGAACGCATTGAAGAATTACTTCTGAAACAAATTCAGTTAATTACTGTTGGCCAAACATATCCAGTTTGGATTGCTCAAAATCTTTATATTTATTTCACTGTTGGTAAGTTAAAGTTTCACTTTTTTGTTTTTTGCTGCTATCTTTCGCTTTTTGACTTGGTGTCGTTACATCTTTTTCATTATTAGTTTATCTGATACTATAGCAAACTTTGCTTGCTTTCCATACATTCAATAAATCCTTTGCCCTATAAAATTTTAATGTATTTCCTGCGTTACTTTCCTACTTACACTCACTAGTGATCATTTCTTACAGATAAGTTATTAATTATTTTAATTAAGTTATTCATTTGTTTAGCTTATTAAGTGATCCATGCAAAATTATATTTGACACCTGTTTGCTGGTCTTACTGCTCCAGTTTTGTCATCTGTAACAATCTTTTTCTGAAAAAAGGAACTGTGTAGAAGGATTTGTAGGTATTTAGCGTTATAGTTGACAAGTTCACTGAAGCTTTACTGAACCAAAGTGAGACGTATAAATATGGAAATAAAAAATGAATTAGGTTACTATAACATAACTAAGTCGCCTATTTGTTCGCTAATTGACAAAAACTGTAATTTTGTACTAGAAAGCTCTCTGCTTGAAATTTTGCTAATAGTAAGCTTAAAAATATTTAAAAACTTATTTATTTATTACTTCTTCCAATATTTCTGCACGTTTATGTGGAGCAGCTCTTTTGACCACTGATTGGTAGACCTTTTCACTTCTCACATCACTAAAGCTTCCTCCTATACTTTATACATTAGTAAACGAAGGAAGATAAATAAACTTGAAAACAGATTTCAGCTCGAATCGAAGCATTTTCATCCTTGATGCAGAACGCTTGTCTATGTGAATTTACGGAAGTCCATGTGAAGCCGTTCTACTCCAACTCAAGTTCTAATAGTCTCGAAAAGAACAGTTCAAGAGACTTTTGGGGAGTTCTTCCAACATCATTCGCAAGTAAAATGAAGGGTCTGTTCTCGGATTCAGCTCCTATGCCATTTGTATTCAGGATTCAAGGTTATTGTGGTAATGTTTTTAATAGCACTGCAGCTCGGATACTGCCCGAAATGTTGATCAACGATGTTTCCTTGGAAGAACTGGATATACTTGCCGTCTTTAGACTCAATTTTAGTATGTTTCTTGTACTTTTTAAAGGTTTTATTTGTTACTTCTAGAAATTATATGCGTCGCAAAGAATCGGTTGCAACTAAAAAGTTTTGATACTTAAAAAATAGGGAAAAGAAAACAACTCACGAACTATATGATGAAGCTGTCAATACCCAATTTTAGATCAGAGTAACTCAGAAATCATCACGATATCAACCGTTTGTAATAGTGAAACGGGTCGGACAGCGCATGCTTTACTTATTGAACTACCGCTAGCATGTTCTCGTTTTGCTGCATTAAGAGATTGTTTGAAGGTACTTTGAGAATAGCGCATTATAGTGATTTTCATTTGTTCTGGCTAGATATAAATAGTGAGAATTTTTATTTTCTAGGTAGAGTATTTTAACTATTCATTTGTCTTTGTTAATGGATTCTTCAAAAGGCTTAATCAACTGTTTATTAAATTGTCAAATTGCAGTGTTTTCTAATTCTATATGCATCAGTTTGATCTCCCTAGAACCTTAGAACTTTTTATTGATTGATAACGAAACAGTTTCCTTATGGGACAGCTTTACTATATATTCACTTCTGATAAATTTTGTTTCATTATAGCGATATGATCCACATCACTGTGCCTTATCACCTAGATTGTATCAACTTATGAACGGAGAATATGAGTGGATTAAAATATCTCCGTTGCCGAAGAATTACATTTATCAGCTTAAAGTCCTCGAAATACTATCAGAAGTTAGTGCAATTAATCTGTGTAAATTTACGCTTTTTAGTTAAATTCAGCTCTCCTTAATTTGATGTTTGTAAATTCCATTGTATGATTTAGGGCAAGTTACCTGAAAATTTCAATGAATGTTTACAAAAGCGTTTGTGGAAGACATGTCGACATTATCCCATCATTGTTCCAGTTGACGGACTCAAAGTTGACATAAACGTGACTCGTAAGTTTGGATTAGATTTTGAGATGCTCTATAAATTTGATGCTCCTGATTTTACCGTAGTGCACTTGTGTATCTTTTTTTATCGATTGTGCGATTGTGCTACTACATATTTCTTGTCTCTTTTGGGCTACTTTAATCATATATATATATGCTCTTTTCCACTAATAATTAAAATATCCCGAAAAATTGAAGACCGATAGAAGGACATTCAGATGATAAGTTTTTTTGGAATTAATAAAGTTAAAATATTTTTTAGACGGAGCTCATGCACAGTGCAGGATTCGACCTCACCTTGATGAGAGAAAAGATGACGGAACTCGGAAATGTTTCGTCTTCACTAACGATTTGTTTCCTCTGCTTGAATATCCGGTAAATGAAATATTACATAATATACCATGTTCTGTGAAAATTTCCGAGAAATGTGTCTGGAAAATAGTCGACGATAACTTAATGAGGATTTACATCTAAAGACTGAGATTTTGAAAGTACTACTGGGGGATAGTTGTCAATATTTGCTGAAGTAAATTTTAATTTTTCATTTAACAGCTTGATCTAGAGATGAGAATCTTGATTTTTTCCAGAATACTGAATCGGTGAAGGACAGCGTTGTGAAGACGCAGGAAACAAATGTAAATGAAGATATTCATCAGGCAGTTGTAAATTTTGGCGGATGGAAGAATGAAGCAGTTGAATTTTCGTGCGTTTTATTCGTGAAGTTATTCTGTCTGCACTGTGGGAGGAGAATAGTCAGTGTATGTGGCGACACTGGAAAACAAGGAGAGTGATAGGACATGGCCAGAATATTTTTAAATGCTGAAATTATTGAAATTAGTTGTAAAGATTGCTGTTTAACTTAATTGGAATTATTGTTAGAAATTTTCAGGTTCCAAATTGCATTTATTGAAAAATGTTATACCTACATTACATATCATTTGGAGAAGCCTACTTTTTCCTCATCACAAAATATTTTTATAGTGGGTAATAAGTCAGCTGGTAAAACAACCATTCTGCACTTGCTTGCAGAAAAACTACTGCATTCTCACTTGGCTGTTTACAGTGAATGTCTCTATTGCTCTGAATGGAATAGTGAGTTTTTGTCCGAAATCTTCCTAAAATTTAGAAGTGATATACTTTTTAATGTTTTTTTAATGTTGAATACATTGATGTTATTGTCCATTTTGTGGCTGTTAGATTCACGTTTGATACTCGGAATAGTTCATGGAGTTAGTGTAAGAAGTTTAGAATAATTATTGTGCTAAATTCTTTAATGTTGAGAGTAGATTTCTAACTACTCACTTTCTTCATAAATTGTCAAAACAGTTTAGTGATTTAGATCTATATTTGTAGGAAAATCAATTGAGAAATTTCAAGACGTACTAAAAGCTACGATGACGCGTTTAAGGCGACGTTATCCCTCAGTTCTTTTTTTGGATAATTTGGATTTTTTATTACATGGTCAAGATGAAGACATACGAAATATTCGTTTGGAAAGATGCGCCGAATGTAAGTTTGCGAATTCCAAGTTGTAGTCCTCTATGAATCAGTTAATATTAGTCAACTTTATTCTCGTACTTGATTTCGTTAGCGGAGTCCGACCAATACTCAATTTGTTAGTATTTTATTTCTGTATTTCATATCACAAAAACTTGTTTGTTTTTTAAAGTAGTTCGAAATTTGGCTATTGAGAATGATCTATTCATTGTTGCAACGGCGTGCATCAAACACGAAGTTGTCGAACTGTTTTCGCTGAATACAGGTGGACGATTTTTTGGTCACATGGAAGATATCAAGGAACTTAGTTCGGTAAGTTATTAAGTCGTACGTGCAATTTATTCAAATTTATACATTTTGATAAAATCTGTTATTAGATTTTGCATTCAGAGGAATGCTAACGTCGATTTGCTACAGAAGTCTTCAATCTAATAACAGATGTTATCAAAATGTACAAATTGTTGGTAAAATAGTATCCATTTAAGGATCATAGAAGTACTGTTAATATCTCACTATATTTTTTTTATCGCAAATAATCCGTCGCATTTCCTGGCAATCTCAAAATTGTATTTTCGGACTGATAACAATGAACACTTGAAACACATCATTCTGGTAACATTATGTGATAAAAAACATTAAGAATTGAAGGATGGTATTTTGCACTATCAGTTTGAAAATTTTGTATCCCGCTGTTAATCTCACTGGTGGTTTGATCAAGATAACGTTAAACAACTTTACTACTGGCCGATTTTGGTTCTTGTTTCATACGTACCTCATCGTCCTAAGTTCCAAGCAAAAGTTATTGCTAGAATCCAAATGATTCCTCATTTTAAAACCATGGAAATCAAATGTGGATATTCCGAAATAATTTGGTATTATTTATATCGATTCACAACGTTGAAATTTATTTCGCTTATTTTCGAAAAAAAAAAAAAAAAAAAACAAGTGATTTTAATATGTAACTATTCCTTTCTTCTCTGTTTTTTCTACTGTGTGATCTCCTTCTCGAAACCCAATACTTACCACTTACCCTACTCATCAAGCTTTTGTCCTTATCCGCTTTGCTAA
Organism: Dipetalonema caudispina; assembly: GCA_013365325.1. Taxonomy (NCBI): domain Eukaryota; kingdom Metazoa; phylum Nematoda; class Chromadorea; order Rhabditida; family Onchocercidae; genus Dipetalonema; species Dipetalonema caudispina. Next base: position 149,552 of record JABVXV010000060.1, on the reverse strand, counting down.
TGTTCCAGAAAAAAAGAATATTGGATCCCCAAACAAGCAGTACGTGTAACATATATTTTTGCAAACTTTATGAGTATCAAAGACTTTAACTCCCTTAAAGTTATAACAAACAATCAGTAACGAATGGTTTTGAACAACTGCCAAATGTTCCATCGCTGTGACATCGTTTGGCATAACCAGTATCCTTATATACCAGCTGAATGACTAGGTTCACTGTTTTTTGACGTATCCAGGATGATTTGTTACAAATAATTATCCAGTAACGACCCGGTGTTGTACATTCTATTGAATCCACTTCAGGTACTAACTTTGCGCTCAGTTTGAGCCATGGATAAACCATTTCAAGTTCATTAGTGTCAATCTCTTGTTCTTGTCGCTTGCCTCTTATCGTTCCGTTTGATGATGGGATTCGGTGTGGAGGCTGAAATTTAAATTTTCCGAACACTTGCCAGAGATCTTTTACTCTCATGAAGTAGATAAACGATAGTGTTAAGTTGAATCAAATTAGTAATGATTATTATCTTCTATTTAAGTTTATATTGATTTTACAGCTAAGATACGATATTAAATAATATTGCTTTTAAATTTCATCTGATTTGATTGAAAGGTCTGTCTTGATAGCTCTCCTGCTCGTACGGTGATGCAATTCTTTTTTTCACGACTTGAACCATGCTAAAAATTTTTTCATTACCTCGTAGAAAACGCCGAAGCCGATATCGCTATCCGTAGTGAAATACCACTGTAATCTGTTTCCTTCCTCTTTTATGTCCACATAAATTTGACGTCGTTTTCCTGGTGAAATTGTGATCGTTTCCAAATTGCTTGGTGACTCGAGGCTTTTCAACTTGACATATTGTTCTTGTGCTGCTGGCTGACATTGAATTTCCTGCATAAGTTTAGTCTGGCTTTGCATCATCAAACTTTATTAACTTCAGAGGTTTGTATTAGTTCTAGGCTGGAGAATTCTGTATCGTCACTATACATTCTCTGTTGAATAATTCTCTATCATCACGGTACTGGTCTGTCTTATTTGAAAAAAAAGAAATGCTCCAAAAAAGCAAAAAAAAAAGAAGATTAGAATTGCTATTTATCCCGAAAACATTTCATCATGATAAAAGAATGCTAGGAAACCATCTTTCATTCATTTGGACTAAATTCTAAATTACCCATGTATTCAACATTTCATACTGATTTAATTTTTTTCAGAATTTGCAAAACTATTTGAAATTTTTCGTTTTTAATAAGTTACCTCATTTTTGCCTCCCAAAGTTACGGGAATGTCTTCAATTTTAATCTCTTTCAATAAATTAGGCAAGAAATTTTCATTGTGTAGTCGAAAACGTTCTATGAAGCTATCAGGCATCATTGTTCGTGCTATTTTAAAAGGTACATGAATCCATTTCGAGATATTTACCATTTCTAGCGGGCTTACCTGAAATGATCTGGTTTTATGAAATTTATATTCAATTGTATTTGTTTGTGAGTTAATTAAATGTGAGGGCTATGATGGTGTTAGAAATATCTAGAAAAAGTTTCCATTTAAAAGATTTCTCGATTACAAACATATTAATGATTCTGGAACTATATCCAGGAAGTCCATATAAAAAACTTTTAAACTAACTAGTTCAGGATAATTGTCGAAATGAAGCAGCTGAGAGAAATAAGTTAAAGTGCCATTCGTAGCGAAGATCATAGTGAACGGATTAATTTCATAACCATTTAGATCAATGATATGTCTTAGACTACTTAGTCGACCAGTTTTCTCTTCCTGGAATCTCGAAAATTTCCATGCTGTGAGCACGGTTTTTTACAAAAATCGACTTTAGGATTCTCATTTTCTTTTGTCCATACCGGATCTGTTTTGATTATTATGGAAACTCAATAACTGTTTGACTGCGAACTGCTGCGTTTAAAATTTATGGGATGCGACACGAATCATATATAGTCTTAGTTTCATTATTGTGGAGCAGAGGACGCTAGATTATGGATGGCGACAGAAAGTTAGCTAAGGATTCTTCAAAAGCTGAAGTTTCAATTCTTAGGTCTTAAAACAGGAAGTTATGCTGGTAATTCAGTGGGAATGTTTGTCGCAGAGAGATTCATAAAAATTTCTTGAGCTAAATTATTTGTTCACTTGCTGATTCACTCTCTTGAGCATATGTTCGAATTGGCGAAATTGCAAGCGTATAGCTTCCGAACTGCGCAGTGTATGAGCTATAGCCTGTAAGTAATATTTTAATTTGTCTTATCTGTGTGATTTTCCTAAAATTAGCAACAGCAAAAATTCAACAGATATACTACAATGCTTTTAGTAAAACAGAGTTTCTTGCTTACTGAAGTTAAATTTTGCTTTTGGATGGATTTTTTAAGTCATGATAAATAGTAACAATTTGTCTTGTATTATTCTTTAATAGAACTTTTTGATTACCGAATATTAACACATGCTTAAAAGAAAGGTCTTAACATTAACCTCAACATTGACTGTCTTATACTCCACATACCATAATAACCTATTGCAGTTATCTGTTACATTCAGAATATTTCCCATCGGGAGCAATTTTCGAGAGTATATGGGATTTTGTGGAAACGGAAGATCTGGCAAATTATCCTGCAATAATTTACCCTAATATAGCAACGAATATAATATAAATGAACTACATTTAAAAAAAAAAAGCATTCAATTCGTATTACCTATCAGAAAGAATTTGAAAAATTTGAATTAAATATAAACAAACCAAATCAAATGCTTTTCGAATACGCAAGTGATTATTGAGAGCTTTGGTAGCAGTAATCACAACATCTTTCTTTTTCTTCATGATTCTTTCACAAGCTAACACGAAGCGATAAATGTTAAAGTCATTGTCGAACTAAAAACAAGATTTAAATACCGACTTTTTCTCTTCCATTTTCGGTTTTTTAGAAAAATGAAATTTATGGCGGGATTAGAACAAGGAAAAATTTGTTGCAAAACAAGACTGTTGTTGTTCACTAGGAGAGATGTTCATATGCATTTACGAATAGTAAGATCTTTTAATTCCAGTCAGAACTACTGTCATAGAATTTGGAAAGGTAAAAAAACAAAAAATGAGCGAAGTGGTAATTGCTCGCTTCACACTTTAATTCAAACGCAGAAGATAAAAAATTGTTACGCACATTAGGATGTATTGGTTGATTAATTTTCAAGCGTACTTCATCTACCAGTTTTTTTGATTCAGTACTCAATGGTTCCCCGAAATTTGTGCTTACACTCTTTGTCATCTTTCTGAAATAAAATTTGATTTAGACGATGGATTACATTTTTTACTCCATTAAGGTAAAGCAGCTGTTCCTAGTACATAAGAAGGAACTGATTCTGACTATCGGAGATGATTTACGATTTTATTATTAGAAAAACGACAGGGAAAATGAACTTACTTTCATTTTTCCCTGTCGTGAGAGATACTAATAAGTCTTTCTTTTTTACACTTAATTAAACCTCCTCTCACGGCGAGGAAATACATAGTAGCATTACACTTCAAGATTTCGAATTTTTAATTTTCTCATCATGCTAAAGTATCATTATTAGAGACAATTCATAGTCTTGTAGCAGTTGTAAATTTTGAGGAATGAAGCCTATCAACTGAATAAAATCTGGGCGAAGTTATTGGGATCTCATTGTTTATCTGAGTGAAACTATAGCACCAATTAAAGCAAAGTTATTTTTTGCATTCCCTAGAAATTCATTTTTCTCGGAGGAAAGGATGAACGAAATTAGCATAATTTTAGGGACTGAGATTTGAAAAATTTCTTGTTGGCGATAAATTTTGTAAAAAGGAGGAGAAATCGGTAATGCAAAACTCATTGGAGATGCGCGTTCTCAGATCAGTATAAAAAACGATTGCAGAAGAGATAAGAGGAACTGGTTTTACTGCGCGAGGTCGATAGAAGAGACATGTTAGACAGTTCCTGATTCAAACTACTACGGGTGAGGTAAACACAATGATGACGTTTGCTACCCATTCTCTATTTCCGCATTAAGATGTCGCACCCTACCCATTATAAGGATACGACATAATGCCACGAAGGTAGAGAGAGAGGTAGCATGAACAAAAATGTCACCATCTACTGCACTATCCCAACCTCATTCTTCACTTACAAAATGTGTGTCCATCGTGAACACAAATTTCGATGATGAAGAGTGAAGGTGAGCGTATATTTAGAAAGGTTGCCCTATGAACTCTTCAAGCGTAAATTAAGTATGGTCAGATTTGCAGTGAAAAAAAAGAAAAAAGACATGCGTGATGTGCGATTACTTAGCAGTAATAACTTTTTGTGCATAATATGAGCGTAAGCGTGGAACAAAATAAAAAATTAAATTGATTTTCCCGAAATGGATTTTGATTGAGATTGAGATCCGCTGGTCATACTTGTATTGCCTTGTAGGATAATTCTTACAAACCTTATAAGCAGGAAATAGCTTATCAGCGATAATCTAGCTTTATTCTAGGCTTGCCTTCTCGAAGTTCATCCGTTTATTTCCTGTTGAAAGGGCTTTCACATCCTTTCAATGTGAATGATAATAAAAAAAGTCTGGCGAGAAGGTGAATGCATTTCAAGATGGAAGTAATGCCTAATGTACGATAGAGCATAGCGAAAGATGTATTATCAAATAGGTTACCAACTGCATTTTCATCGTCGTGACAGCGAGATTGAAATGTGATTGTTTGATGTTAATAATTGAACAAACGACAAGGATTCACTAGTTCTTTTGATTTGTCGATTTGGATTACTAATAAATACCACTCACACATCCCTTATGACTTTTTATTCAACTCCTCGTCTGTGATTTTCCTTCCACTCCTAATAAATTGGGGAAGGTATTGAGGGGGCAAGAAATTGGTGCAACTTTCTGAACAAGTTGAAATCTATAGCCAAAATTCAGTCTGTTTCGTCATGTCGTATACATTTATATACTTACTTTACCTTATAAGTATTAAATAGTTTTAAAGAAAGAAGGGTGGAATGCAGCTTGAAAAAATTCAAATAGTTGAAAAATAAAGATATAAAGAACACTGATATAATGACGAAATCTTGAAATTAGAAATGATGCTTTCTTGGAGCTCTCTCCTCCCTTTTCCGGTTTTTCTTTGAACTCAGAAGGATATTTTTATCGGCAAAGATCGTTCTTTTATTTCGCCGAGTTGATAAGCAAGTGTTTGAGTCAGTTTTCAAACTTTTTTTTGCAACGAAATGAAATCAAACGAAATTCGAGAAGAATTCTGTGTAAGACTTTCACTTTATTGGCACAGTATTATAAGCTATAATTGCTAAATAATATGAAGTAACAACAAAGAGAAGTATAGTAAATAGTATTCAATATAAAAGAATTTTCCCCATCAATTATTATTTAATGAAAGTAGAAACCTCATGCACTACTTCATTGAAATACTAGAATGGATAAGAAGATGAGATTTACGAAGGCCGGCGTGCTGCTGCATGTTTGCAGCAACTTTGGAGAATTGCTTGGTTGCTCAGCCAGATATTTTTCATGAATAATCTGAAGTACTGCTCACAAGTTTTAAGGAAAAGTTCCAAAAAGGAAATTCGAAAGGGATTTATATAACGTTTGAAATTAAACAATTTGGAAACTGAGATTTGATGAAACAGAGAACTTTCCTGTGGCAGCAAGAGACATGCCTTTACTTACGAACTTCTGGAAGTAGGTAAAGGAGAATGCTGCTCCGCGCGAAGATATCAAAAATAGACGTCACTTTTATTTAACATAATCGTTCCATTCGTCATAAATAAAGTGGAAAAAGTTTCACAGACTGAATGAATGAACTTCTTTTTGGTAAGGTTTTGTGGCACATTCGATGGAATTACACCGAAAAAAGTTCTGTTTGGCGAGTGATAAATTTTCTGTGTTATTAAGTAGACGTTTATTTCAGATAGACATTAATTTTTCTGCTCATTGTTCATGCAAAGATGTTACGCGAATAGTTATTCCAATGTGTCATATCAAAACGAGTGAAGGGTACTGTTGATTCGCTGAAAGTCGTTTTCTGAGAAGTATAAATTTTCATGAAAGATTTATTTTGAAATTTTCGATTTTTAGGCTGAACGAGCAGAATGCTTGGAGAAATTCTGTGTACAAGAAATAGAAACGTGCGGATTACAGCGTGCTGTTGAAGCAACGGGGAAATGCACCATTAGTGATTTGAAGAGATTAGCCCAAAGAATTATCCTAGAATCAAGGGTGAAAGGTATAGTTTTTCATTTACATCTACAAACGTGATACTATTTAACGTTTCATATTTCGTTACTTCACTTTTTATTCCTGCATCACTTGTGTGAACTTGTGTGACTGAAAACTATGAAAACCAGCGATTTCAAAAGATTTTCATGAATTTTAATTCCTTTTATCAATCTTAAAAATTTCTGCAGATTCCTAATTTACTCTAAGATCTTCCATTAATCCCTCACAGTTTATTTTTGTCATAGGGCATGAAAAAATTGAAGAAGATGATGTGCAACAAGCACTGAAGGAATTCCGACCAAATGCAGTACCTTTCGAACAACTGAAACCAGTGAATGTGGTTAAATTGCAATGGGAGGATATTGGAGGATTGAAGAACGTGAAACAAATCCTCACAGAAGTTTTTATTTGGCCAACAAAAGTAGGTATTCTATTATTTTCTTCTTAACCTTGCCTCAAGCTCGAAAAACATTACTCAGTAAATCAATAACAATTAATGGAGGTAAAAAATGTTCAAAGTTTCCTGTCTTATTATTTTTTTGAAGATGAGTATCGTAATAGTTGGATCTATAATTGATGAAATTATTGTGTGAAGTATCATGAACTAATAACCATTTATTTATTTGTTCTATTCAGTTTTATTTTTCTTAAGTATTCGTTGTTATACCGTAATGTTTCTGTTCGTCCTGGTCGTGGAGTGTTGTTGTATGGGCCAAGCGGATGTGGGAAAACGCTTATTTGTAGAACTTTAGCAGCACAGTGGGACTTCAACGTCATATCCGTCAAAGTAGGTTACTTGTACTATTCAGATGAATTGAAAACAAATAACTTAAATAAGAAATCTAAAAAAAAGAGATTCGGATAACGTTAAAGCTTTGATCTTATGACTGAACCAGTTTCTTACTTAGTCTAATTTTGTTGAAATTTGTTTGACAAATGTGATACTTCTTAATGGCAATGATTTTATGAATTTAAAATTTTTTGTATTTTTGAATTCTAAACTGGTGAAGAAAATATTTTCAGGGACCGGAATTATTGTCAAAATTTATTGGTGAAAGCGAAGAAAATGTACGGAAAATTTTCGAACGGTAGGTTCATTGTTTAGATTACAGTAATCTTTTGCAAAACCAGACTTTAGAAGGTCAAAGACCTATTTTTGTAATATTTTTTCGAAAACTTGTGTTTTGTACAGTAATTTTTAAACTTATGAAAATAACCACGAAATTAAATATAAAATAGATCTTTGTATCACTTTTTCCTTATAATTAGTATGACGTATTGCAGTAGCTTTAAATAGATCGTATGTAAAAGTGGTGAGTTTTTTCGATCGACTTTCATTCATGTCGCAATTTTAGTGCTCGTATTAGAAGTCCTTGTTTAATATTTTTCGATGAATTTGATTCACTGGGTCCAAAACGTGGCGAGAGTGATACAGGGGTAACGGATCGTGTAGTGAATCAATTGCTGACAGAACTTGATGGAGTTGAAGGATTAGATGGTATGTTCTTCTAGCTATTTTGTGTTGTATCTGGCGTCTGGTATTTGCTTTATGTCAGAGTTATGAATTTTAACAGCTGGTAATATGAATGACTTCTGTTATCAGTGAATTGCCACTACACTACTGTATTTTAACACTGATGTGCGAAGGTAGCTCTATTTCATTGGCTTTTACAGGTGTTTATGTTATTGCGGCTACAAACCGAATTGATTTGATTGATAGATCCTTATTACGACCGGGACGTTTCGATTACATTGTTAAGTGTGAATTGCCCAAGAAGGTTTGTTTTTTTCTCAGAGCCCATCATGCGTAAATAATGCAAAGCTTTAGTTGAATCCACCTTTGACTTATATCTTTTTGTAGTTCTAGTTTTCTGGGAATTACACTTTTCTTTACGCATTTAAAATCAAATATTTGACTTATCAAAAATTTCTCAATTTTGGAATTGTGATAGAAGGTCGATAAGTCGATTCAATTTTGGAATTGTGATAGAAGGTCGATAAATCGTTGCGACTTAATTTTTTATTCCAATTTACTGCCTATGTATGCGTATCAATGGATAGAAATTTTCGCAGCGAAACAATAAAGAAATTTGTACAACTCAGTGAGGATGATGTTCGTAATTAAATTATCAGGCAATGACTTATAGAAGCCGACAATAATTTATTAGTCAATAAAAAACGAAATTCTATTACATTATATTTTATTTGAAGGAGGATTAACTCATAATTTGTATTTAGGATGATCGAAAATCAATTTTGGAGGTACTGTGCCGAGATATGAACTTGGAAAGTGCTGATTTCGAAATGATAGCAAGAGCAACAGATGGTTGGACGGGTGCTGACCTGAGGGGTTTGATAACAAATGCTCAGTTGATCGCTCAGAAGCGAATGAGCAGAGCCCTTGGTGGCAAAGGTACGTGAATCCCAAAAATTTGGTTAATGGAATTGTAACGTTTTGCCTCATAAAGTCGCTTTATAAAAATAAATTGCATACTAATTTGTTTTGTTACAAGGCTCAAACATAGGCGAACATAAATTGTGAATTTGAACTGAATAGTAATCACTTCAATTGTAATTGTATCCGTCTTCATATTACTAAAGCGATGTCTTTAATGGGTTAATTTCATAAACCAGTTTGAAATTTGTTTTTAGATATCGATTTTGAAAATACAAAATATACGCTGAGTCAAGAAGATCTGTTGCTAGCAACCAAGGAATCACAGCCAAATAGGAACAGGAGATCTCCCGGATCAGATAGGAAATCTTACATATCTCCAGGATTGTTTACCACTTTAGCCTAATTTTTGGTTGATCTTAAATTTGAAGTGAAATCATTTCTGTGTTGGTAAAAGGTATATGTTTCATACGTTTTCGTCAGAATAATTTGTTTTTTACGTTTGCTGTTGGTTGGTGTGTATATTTACTGGTAATTAATTGGACATGTCTTTCTTGACGTTTAACATTACATTATCACCATATCATTTTTATTTTTTGCATTTCACTTTCAGAAAAAAATTCCAATTCGGTATTATTTTTATATTGTGCTTGGTTTGATTTCAGAAATGTCACAAGGTAATGTATACTTATTATTAAATTACACTTCGATATAGTTTGGGATGCAAGGCTTTATTTCGCATTCCAATAAGTCTTTACATTATTATCATATCATTACGCTGCGGATGCCCGTTTTTCTGCCGTGATAAGTAGAATATCACATATTAAAACAGAAAATCTTGTAGTGAGCATTAATTTTCTAGTCTATGAAAAATATAATTATGGTTTTTCGGGTCTTCATTATCATGAATTTTTATAATTACAACAGTTTACTTTTTGATTGAATTTCCTATTTGCTTATATTTGTATCATGTTAATATAAAAATGTAAATACTTTGTTCGTTGGGTCTACCTAATTTAAAGCTATGTAAAATTTACATGCATTTTATGATACATCAGTTATTTCCTGTTCGGCGCAGTGGACGGTATTGTTATCAAATTAATTTATGATCAATTCGACATGTTTGATTGAAGGACTTAGTAAAAAGTTGGATGTCGTTGGCGAAGTGGAAATTGGACTTAACAAGTGCCGGGACACGGACAGTTAGTCGTGTCTTGGATTCATCGTTAAATCCGCCTGGTTATTCACAAGCTGGAACTACTGTTCAACAGGTTGTTCATCATTTTTTTTTTTTTTTTTTTGAATAATTTTCTTGCCCTTTCGTTTTTTACTGTCTTTCTTCTCCTTCTGAGAAAAAAAAAACCTGTCTTTTTTTTTAAACGAGTCATCCAATAATGGGTAGGATCAATTTCATAGATTTATGAAATGAAAGAATTATTCAGAAATTGAGGATTTTTAGATAGAACAAACTGGCGACAGTGAGCAAACGCATCATTTGATGAAGAAGCGTGCTTGGGATATGGCATTGCAGCCTATAAAGAGCTTACCGATGAATCTTTTCATGATGTATATGTCCGGCAACACAATCAGTATATTTCCTATTATGATGATCGCGATGATGGCTTGGCGTCCTGTCAAAGCATTGATGAGCGTTAATCCCGCATTTAAACCTTTACAGGTTATTTCATTATTTCCTCCAAAAATGAATACTTGTTGAGTTTATTGATTTTATTTTGAGTTTATTCATGGATTAGCAATTTTTGCTATGATTTTGCTAGGTGACTGACTTGTAGTATTTTTTATTAAATAGTCGAATTGTGGTAAATACAAAGCTCTAAAAAACATTTTCACTGCAAATGCATAAAACCCACATAGTGAATTTAGTTTCCAGTGGAAGTTTTTGAAGAAATGTTTCTGGCAGGATTGTTTGTTATTTATTGTAGTAAATAGATTTTTCTGATGTTCCATTTCGTTTATGAACTGCGAAATTGCATTATCCTTCTTCAGGGCATAAATGGTTTCTTTTCCTTTTATATGTATTTGATATGTAACTTCTACTGTAAGAAGGCAACAATTTATTGTAGACATAGAAACATTAAAAAAATCTGCAATTAGTTTGAATCAACATGCAGTGAAAAAGTGGGTGATCATGTTAATGCCAGTACTGAGAACGTTAGATGTCAATTTTGGTGAAAAGCTTGCATTGGCTTATGCTCTAAATTTCGTATTAAGAAAAGACTTGAAGTTTATTTTAAATTTTGTTTAAAATAATATTAAATAAATTTTTAGGATGAGCATATGGGATCACTTTTGCTGCATAAATTGGTTTTCGTGCTTGGAAATATGATAGCAATAGCAATGGCCCTGTACAAGTTACACAGTATGGGGTTGTTGCCTAACCATGCATCGGATTGGCTCGATTTCCAGTTACCACCGCAACGAATGCAATATTCTCTTGTTTCTGATTCATTCATCTCATAATATTCATTAATTTTTCTTTTTCAATGGAGTAAAGGATTGTTAGCGAAAGTTTTTTTTTTTTTGTTTTTTAAATTTCATGATTTTAGTAGAACCAGACCTCCTATAGAACTGAAGTTTTTTTACATCAGCTGCAGAAGAATAATAAAATTATGGTTAAAGAGTACGAAAAGGGACACGTGGTCGGTTACAAATGTACGGATTGAAGAACGGCTAGTAATGTGAGATTTTTTGGGTGGGTCGATATGAGAGCATATTTGTTTTGCAGTTGCCCTTCAATTATGAGATGATGACCTACATCGAGTGACCAGATAGTCGGAATCTTGTTTGATGACTTTATTAAATCGAGTAAAACTCAGTTTTTATTTCGCCAGTTTATTAGGTTTAGTGTTTTTGTAACTTCCTACTGTTTCGCATTCAAATACATTCAAAGTGATTCATTTTGGTTCCTTATCTCGATAGAATTCTACTCGCAGGATTGCTTTAGTATGTACTTACACCGGTCCTATTTTTCTAGTGAAGATTTCTTACTAATTTTCATCTTCATTTGATGAAACTCATGATTCGCTTCTTGTGTTTCTTTTGAAATATGTGCAAGTAATTATTGTGTTTAAGTGGAAAGTTTCTCAATAAAAATTTTCTACGTATCGTTTCGTTGGTGAAAAACTTGTTTGAAATGTAGTATGAATTGTGATAGGGAGTTTTATTCGGGTAGGAAGCAAAGATGATGCAAGTGAAATATGTCATGATTGGCAATATGATTTAAAGCAAATAGAAGTATGCCTCTGTACCTGTCTTTTCTCGAGAAATTGTTTAAATTCCATATGACGGAGACGTGTTTCTACCAGTTTGTGGTATAAAATTGAAAAATTTAACTGTTCGTGCAATTCGCGTGCAAGTTATTTGTCTCATAAGATAAACGAAACCGATGATGTAAGAGGAGAAAGGGTTTTTTCTTTTTTTTTTTTTTTTAATTCAATGATGTACTAATGAAATATATGGGACTTATATAAAAAAAAAAAAAAAAAGGAAATAGTATTGAAGGAAGGAAGTGTTGATAGCATTTATTTTGGAATTCGAATAGTCAGTTATTATCGTTTAATCTTCTGAATTTGTAATTACCTTTCCTCGATGATCACTGTAAACCAGTTTTTAGGAATTGAGTAAACAAAATAATGCTTGAACCAACTGCACTAACAGGTTTACCTTTGTCAATTCATCATATTGAATTCTACGTTTCTAATGCTTTACAGGTCAAATTTTTCTTCATTACTTTTATCTGCTTTTTTTTTTCTTTTACGAAACTTCAAGAATTTAAATGTTTTTCAAATTCTCACTGTTTAATAATATTTCAATAAAAATTAATACATTGTATTAATCTTCAAGATATTTTAGAGTTCGTATTGGTATTGTCTCAATTTTGGTTTTCAACGATTTGCCAAAAAAGAAAATGCTCAATGGAGCAGTATAGCCATTCGTAATGGAAACGTAAGTTTAGAAAGTATAATTACCATTTCTAAGGTAAAAAATACGATCATGGAAAAAGATGATCCGAGAAAAGTATCATTCTTTTATGCAAATCTATGATATATTAGATGAACTGGTAGATTTAAACGGAAATTTTGCTCTTTTAGACCGTTTTCATCTTTACGACATGTAAAGAACAGGATGAAGATTTCGTGAAACATTTAACTATCCATGGAGATTCCGTTCGAGATGTATCATTTCTGACTGTTGATATAAATGCTGCTGTTAAGGTTGTTTTTATAATTTACTAGTTGTAAATCATTATTTAATTTTATTGCAGTATCCTTTCAATTATATCATTGGAATGCTGAAGATTTTGACAATTTAATAGTGTTTAAAAAGAAAAGTGTAAATGATTTTTAAATAAATTTAGTTGGAAAATCTTGAAAACTCAAATTTTTTGATATGAAATTTCTCGAAAAGGCGATTTTTTACAATGTAATCTTTGATGAATGAGCTTATAAATACCAAATTCAGTCTTTCTTCAAACGTTAGGGCCTCTTCCAAGTCTGTTTAATTTATCCAAGCAGCTAGAAGGGTTATTTGGCAGATTTCGTCCTTCTCTCTCCTGCGAAACTGCGATTACAGTCGATCATCCATCTCAGTTATTTCCGCTGCAAGTTGAGTGATACCGATAATTGTTATTATACTTTGAAAGTTGAAATATTGCTTCTACTTGAAGATTTAAATTGCAGCATATAATTGGCAAAGGTGGATTTCTGGTGAAACCAATTGAAATTGTTGCCGATGACGATGGTTTCGTTGAAACCGCTGTGATTAGATTGCCGGTATAGGCAAAGTTTTTTTTAGAAAAATTTTTGGGTTGTTGAAATTGTCTAAGAAATATATCATTTCCGATTTGCAAATTTGCAAAAAACATTGAGATATGAGAAATATGATATTTGAATGATTTCAGAAATGTGACGTACGTCATAGTTTGCTAGATTCAAAAACATATCGAGGATTCTTTTTGCCGAAATATGAACAATACGATTGTGGCAACGATATCTCGAAATCACTGTGAGATTTCTTCTGAAGTGTAAAAAATAGAGAAGAATAGAAGAGTATTTCGTCTTATTTACCAATTATTAATATCTTAAAGAATGTGAAGTTAAAGTTAAAGATAATTAATTCTTATTGCAGATTCTTCAAAGATCGGTGAAAGGATGAATAGCTAACAATATGAAAATAAAAAATTATTTTTAGTCCCACGTTTGGGCATATTCTTAAGAAATTAATCTTTTAGGGAAGAAATATCGATTGTTTCAGTAGATCATTTCGTAATCAATTATCCAATGGATTTTGTGCAACCTGCTTTACATTACTATCATCGAATATTTGATTTTGAAGAAATATGGTTCGTTTCTAAAGCTAGGTTTAATTTTCCGCAATTCTCACTCATCGTGAGAAGTTTTCTGTAGTGGATAAAAATCTTCAACAAGGTCGATTAATTTATTGAAATTCCCACCCAAATTCTGGAACAAAATATGAAGAAGCATGGCTCCATACATTCCTTCAACTTCAACCACTTGCGAAACAAGGATTGAGAAATATGAAAAATTCTCTTTTCTTTATGCATATCCATGCGACACATTCATTTCATTACAGTTTTCTCGAACAAAATCTTTTCAATCCTTTCCAGGTCGCTTGATGAATCGATATTTAGTTCAAGTCAATCTGCCATGAAAATTATATTGATAGCAAACAAATCTAAAACGATACAAATAGGCCTCGCTGAACCAATTCCGAGAACTGTAGGAATACGCAGTCAAATACAGGTTAGCTCGAAAAAGAAGATAGCATATAAAACTTTTAGTATATTTCTGATTTTAGTTCCCATTTCTTAAACTTCCCTAAAATTGATTTCTTATATCAAGGAATTTCTGGATTACAATGGAGGTGCTGGTGTTCAACATATCGCATTCCTGGTTGATAATATTATTCAAACGGCGGAACGAATGAAACTCAGAGGTGTCCAATTCATTCCTGTTCCCGATGAATACTACACTGATCTCGAAGCGCGTCTTGCCACTTCTTCAGTGAAGCTGTTGGAAAATTTTGAAAAAGTTCGTGAATTTTCTATGGAAAACACATTCGTTGTTTTGTGAAGATTTTACAGCAAGATAGTATAATTAATTGCAAACATTTTTCATTTCAGATCAAAGCGCTCCGAATTTTAATGGATTTTGATGACCATGGATATTTGCTACAGATGTTCACCCAGCCAGTTCAAGATCGACCTACTCTTTTCTTCGAAGTAATCCAACGAAATAATTATTCCGTAAGTTGGAATGGTCTTCACTTTTCTGCTTCAAGCAGGTGATATTGTTGTAAGGCATAGACCAGGTCTCATTGCTGAACAAATACTTTGAATATATGCTGGTGTCTATGTGAAATAAGCAAATGCAGGAGGTGATATATCTGCTAAAAACGAAAATTAAAACGGGAGTGTGAACTTAGCCCTGAAAAACGGGATCGTGAACTTGATCTAAAAAAAAACCTTATTCTGTACTTTCAAGTCAACAGTAGAAATATTTCCAATTTCACAGTTATCTATCAATTATCATAAAATCGGAAGTTAAGCATTAACAAAATTAAACTGAATGAAATGCTAACTTATAATTTTTACGAAGCTTGGCATTAGATCTTTGTATACTTTGCATTAAGCATCACTGATGAAAATTAGTGCTTGGAGTGATGTTGTATGTTAATAATAATTGAGATGGATACAATAAGGATTTGATATTCATATAGCAGTAATGTCTAAAAAACTAAGTCAAAAGTATCTGTTTAAATTTGATCCACTGAAAATCAAATGATTTTCAGATAATTCGGTCATTGAAAAATAACAGACACCATATTTCAATCATTTCAAAACAAAAAGAAAAGAGAATTCTTTCAGGGTTTTGGTGCTGGAAATATAAAGGCTTTGTTTAATGCAGTAGAGAAAGAACAAGAGAGACGTGGAACTCTTCACCACAGTTTGTGATTTTCTTGTCATTTCAGGGTATTATCCATCAAAATTCCTTGTTTTGATATGGGATATTTTTATGAAATTTGTTCCAAGAAATTTTAAAATTTTCCAAAAGATACACAATTGATTCTATCATAATAGCTCTACTCAAATTGCAACAATAAAATTTGTTTTCAATGTTTCATAGTCCATATCCGTAGTTGAAGAAGTAATTATTTATTATTGTCTCAAATATCACAAATTCAGGTTATAATAAAAGAAGGATAAAAAAGTATTCCAACAACGTAGCAATATGAATATACAAAATAACGAGAAAAACTTTAAAAAACTTTTGTAAATACAATTTATTCCTTTTCTTGATCATCTCAGATATACTCTTCACAATAAAATATGTTATCACAAAGCTGTATTACACTGTGACAATCTATCAACCATATCTGATTAAATTAAATTGAAAATTTGGAAAACCTGACTAAATCAGAAATTAAATTTAAAGTTAAATAGATGATGATAAGTATGCTCGAAGTCCGAGCACTTTGTATTCTTTGTGATAAAGTTTACAAATACATTTTATTAAACTTTACAAATACATTTTATTCCCTTTCTTGATCAGCTCAGATAAACGCTTCACAATGAAATATTTATCACAAGGTTATATTACACTGTAACAAAAGCTGTATTACACTATGACAATCTATCAACCATATCTGATTTAATTAAATTGAAAATTTGGAAAATCCGATTAAATCGAAAGTTAAATTCAAATTTAAAGTTGAATGGATGATGATAACTACACCCGAAGTTCGAGTACTGTATATTCTTTGTGATATTAAAGAAGAAATTGAATGAGTACAAGCAAAAGGCTTCCTGACATTGTTTCATAAAATTTAAAAGTTGATCGAACAATTCTTCCGTATGCTTTCTAATAGATTTAATGTTGTTATCACTGCTATAAATGATGTATTCATTCTTTTTTGAAATTTGATTTCATTCAGGTTGTTTATCTAATCTTTCCAAATTTATTTATTATTCCTGATATTACAAGCTAAGTAATATGCATAACTTTAGCTTTATTGAGCCTAGCTATAGATTATTATTATTATTATTATTATTAGTAGTAGTTTCGTATTACTTTACTAATTACCAATGATTTCATTGATATTCTCTACATAACGTACATAACTCATTCGGTATATCGTTGAATGCGAAGAAATTTTCTAATTTCGTCAAATTTCCAGTGATATGAAATGAGATATTTTTATTATCGTGCAGGTAAATTAATTCGATGTAATGTGATTCATTGGATTGGTATGTAATTAATCAATTGTTTGTACCAGATTATCCGATATGATTCTTATTTAAACTTTCAGTCCCGCAATTTAGCAATATAGTTGGAAGTTAAAATTTGCTTAAATATAGTAGTTGTAGATAAGAAAAGAATTAATCCTTGTAATAGATCCTAAAGACTAGTGGATTTTCATATTTGCAATTTTGTTTTTTGATAAAGATATTCCTTAAAAGTGAAATGTTGAGGAAGGATAAACTACCTTTCGAGTTAAAATTTGATATATTTGTTTGTTTAGTGAAGTGTATTTTTTACAATTCATTCCTTGCTATTGAAAAGTACAAATATATTTAAAACTTTGAAAATCGTAATTCGAGCGATGTCACTGTTACTAACCAGATCAGATGAAACTGACCTGTGAAATATATGATCTGATTGTTCCAGGTTATTCATTTTGTTATGAAATAAGTATCTCTTAGTTTTAGATTTATTAGTATAGATGATTATTAATTAAACAACTTTCTCATTGAAGATGTTGAGAGAGAGAGAGAGGGAGAGAGAGAGAGAGAGAGAATATCACAGGAAATATCGCTCATTTGTGTATGAATAAGCATTTTGATATTTATGAAGCATTACCGCTCATTTATTCTTTTATGGAAGTATTAAATTACTCAAATTATAATCGTCTGTTATATGAAATGATGGAATAAATGGTGAAGAAGTGTTCTAATAGGGTTTGACCTTCGTCATCATTTTCTTTTAACGAAGTGAAGATGAAAGAGAGGGAGAAAGAGAGAGAAAGAAAGAGGGAGAGAAAGTAAGGAAGAGAGCTGACTTGCAGACAATGTCATCCATACAAACCTTAAGCGTTCATTGGCTGTTGTTTACACAGTTGTGGCACACTTAAATGATTATTTCTCTATTATTAAGCTCGTTAATAATCTTAGCTAAAAATCAATCCAATCAATTGATCAAGTAATATGTTGATCAAGTAATATGTTAAAGAAGACATTCTAATATCATCTGTACGTTTCAATCATTGCAATCCTGCATATTCTAAATATCTTCCCCGGAATTGATATCACATCTCATTTTGGTGTTATTAGCTAAATTTCCAACATTCTTATTTTACTGTCTTTACTAATTAATACCGGAAAAGTTATAGCATTGCTTCCAGCTAACAGTTTAATTTTCAATAGTTGTACCGTGCCGTATTTCATAGCTTTCCAAATGTTTACGATTAGAGAATGTCATTTCATTTCTGTGCTTCTGTCCAATGTTAGTTGTTTTCAAGAGTACTTGTAGTAGAAGTAAGCTTATTCATTCAATTCGATTAAATTAATACATTTATCATCCGTTCCCAATAATTTTATTACTTTTTTTTTAATGAATCAATTATAAAGCTTTCATTTTATTTTATACATTTTTTACATATGCATTCATTGATCATTCGGTACATTTGCTGATTCCGGATTGCTGCTCTATTACTGATCGGTCGATATTATTCTGTAAATTTGTATCTTTCTGTTAGTAGCATGTTTCGTCATTATAACTTCTGTGAGGAAAATCGAATATTCCAAAAGTAATTAATTTTATTTCACTTGTTAAAATCTGTCAGATAGTGCTTCAGATGTATTTTTCTAGTGATGATTCCCCTGGTATTATGTTTTGCAGTAGTAGTTTAACATTCGAGCTTTGATAATTAACACATAGTGAACTGATAAAAAGAGCTTTTAGGGTCATCCATCGTCACTGACTTTCGAATTGTCGTTTTTTTTTTTTTGAAAATGGCGGAAATATTTAAATGATGAAATCTCGTTCATGCATACTTATATTGTTGTGCAAGTGTGTGAATTTTTTTGTAGGTGTTGCTTGTACCTTAGATTATTTTCGAAATCGCTATCTCGTGATGTTTTTAACTTCGAATAAACATCCCTTAATATATTCAGGTTCAGACAAGCATCTTTTTTTTCAGCTCACTCAATTGAATCAATCAATTATTCAGTCAAACGAACGGTTCCTTTATATACCAACAACGAAAAATGGGAATTTTTGGGAGGTAAGCCGATAGTAGCACAAATCTGAAATTAAAACGAGAATTACTAATATATATGTAGAAATTTCTGTGTGAAACCTATGTTAGCACTGGAAAGAGATAACGAAAAGATCATTTGATAATAAGGGATCGTTGGCCGTATTTTCACTATGATTCTTCTGTTAATATCGACGTAGCTCAATGAAGTTTTTTGGTTTTTGAGCATAACTTGGGGTAGTTTTTAGTTCCTTCAATAGACTCTTTATCGTTCCCCCAAAGTATGTACTTTTCACTTTCCCAGCGACATCTTATTGCGCAATAGGGTTCAAAGTGAGTTATGGACTGGTTAGAATTCGTTGTAAATATTACAACAGTGACATAGGAGACCAGAATGAAACAAAAGGATATGAAGAATTCGCAGATATGTAAAATTTGTGACCACTGTTTTTTACTATGATTTAAAATGTGATTGGTTTAGTATAACAAATATCTAACCAATCACAAAATCAAAACGCTGGCCTTTTCTTCCGCTATTCTAGTTTTTAGTGGGAAAGCTAGAATTAAGCTATCGTTTTTCTGAATTTTTACCACTCAGCGAAAGATTGTCACATTGTAGACAATCGTTTACTCAGATTTAACTCCATAAATACAAATAGTTGTTGTAGTCATTCCGAACTAAGATTGCAATTGTTATGCTTTTTGTTTCATTTAAAGGTTTTCAAAAGTTCGTTGATTTGTGTTTTTGCCTTTCTCATAATATAGAATACTGTTTATCAGATTTTGTTGATTCATTTTCGAACCTCCGCAGTTCATGATTTTAGGGAGCCAACTATCGGTAATTCAAATTTAACACAGTCAGATCTCGATCGATTGCTTGATTTAGATGAGTAAGTTAACTTTTTTCTTCCCACTGCGATGAAAATTGGCTTTGGTAAAGGAAGATTTTATAATCTTTTTTTCACAACTGTAATGTATTATTTAATTAACAAATCGTTCGAATAATCGATGGACAATCATAACATCTCTAATACTCGTCATACTTTGATAAATTTGTTATGGTATGATCATTCTTTTTTGAATAATAGATTTGGGGTGATAGGAAGAATTTTTTGTGGACGCTCGAAAGGACACTTTTTTATCTTTCATTCTAATAAATGTAGCTTTTAATTTCCTCCTAATGTTTTCTTTTTTTTTCAGCACCTATCGTACAGATTATACTTATGTAACATCGTAAGTTATTTTTTTCCTTCCTTGAGCAGTTTTATCCTCAGTTAATTATACAAAATGTTTATGAACATCATTATAAGAGAATCAAATTTTCCAGGAAATCGAGAAATAAGGAGAATAAACTTTTTTTTGCAGACTATTAAAGATTTAAACCCTTCCTTTTTTAAGCAAAAGTTACCGGCTAAACGGTTCAGATGATTATGAAACTCCTCGCATGTCGAGATTGCCCTTGAATTATTACAGACGTAAGTGGGCATTTGAAAAAGCACGGAAAGGTGAGTCATTATATAGTTGGAATTTCACAATTGTTACTTTTATAATTAATCAGGTTCATTAGCATGAAATGGAAATTGCAGTTTTTGAATAAAATGTAGGAAGATAAAAGCAGTTTTTTTTTTTTTTTTTGTTTTTATTTTCCTTATAATCACTAGAGAAGTGACTGGAAACTTCCTGAACTTTTGTAATTTTAGAAATCAGTTTTATCTACTATTTCATGACTTCTTATTTATATTGTTATTTTCAGCTGGTTTACTTTACTACATATACTTTTGTACATGTGACTTTGTGAATGAGCTATTCCCAAGGCCTCTGGCAATGATTTTTAACATTATCATCAGTATATTACGTTTCATCATTCACTGTAAGTAATTTTCTTGTTTTTTTTTTTGCATTACATTGTAATCCTCAACTCATCTTCTCTTCCTATTTGCTTAACGATATTATGGACATAAAGAAGAGGTCGTTTTACAGTAATTTTTCCTTTCGAGTTGGAAATATGAAATTTGCATGAAATTTTTTTTCAAACAAATGCAAAAGTTCGTGATTACATGTCTTTTTCCTGTGCTAATTCTGTGCATTTAAATTTGCAAGATTTTGAATTTTAGGTTTGTGGTTTGCCATTAATGGAATATTTCCAAATCCAGAACATTCCATAGTTATGCGAGAAGAAGCATCATGTAAGTTGATGGAATTTTAAGAAAAAAATAACTTCAGGAAGAAATTATCTCTTTTGGTTTTTTTATGTTTTACTTGCTATACGTTTTAAAAAAGTCCCATGTTTCACGTTTTATTTTGCCAATTTTCTGATTTTCTTGATTAGAAATTTTGAGTTGACTCCTTCAAATCGTTGCTTTTTAAGTCTTTACTATTGTTTTATTTTGTTTCTATTGCCAGATTTTGCAAATTCTTGTCTTGATGTATTTTTGTGCCATTAAATTATTTGAAATGTCAAATATATTTAAGATCTTGAAGAACACAGGAACAACGCAAAGGAATGCGAGAAACCAATGAGGGTTGGTTTTTATTCATTTTTTCTCATCAAATGTAATAAATTTAAGACAATGCGGTGGTTAGTAAACCTTACGTATTCGGAGATATATTTGCTCGGGGTAAAAACGATTCGATAAGAGATCTAAGTTTATTTCACATTTTAGTATTCTTAATTAATGCATCATATTTAATGCACAAAGAAAATTTTCATCATTTATTTCCACGGCAGATATAGAGTACGAAGTGAAATAAACGAAGTTTTTTACTGTTTTATAATGTTTTGTTAATTTTTCTACTCAACATTAAGTAGTTTCCTAGTGATCTTATCAAGTTGAATAAGTGATTTTCATTAAATTATTTAGAAAATTTTTCTATCATAGCGCTAATTGGTACTTAAATCTATTCTTTGCAAGAAACGGTTGTCTTATTGAGGACCTTTTTACCCTGATTTTATTTAAACGAAAAGATTTGTATAATTTCTGTGCAAATTCAAATGTAGAAGAATTTTGGTGTTTCTAGCAAGAAAATGAATTCCAACTATCTCGAACGCCAACTCGAGAGACAGTATGGCGTAGTCAAGCGACATCATCTGATTCTTTGGCTAGTAAGCTAGGAAGATCATTAGCCAAAATGATAACACTTGGCTACTTTTCCAGGGGTGACGTCCAGTAAGTTCATCATTCCTTTCTTTCCGTTGGGATTCTCAGACTTATCTTCAGAATTATAAATTCATTTTATAATATTGAATGTCTTTCGCTAAGATCACTATCTTACAAGAAATTTCTATATAGTTTTTAGCATATAATCACTTTTTTTTTAAACAAATAGAAGAGGTAAATCAAAACGGAGAAATTTGGATCATGGTGATGATGAACAAAAATGGCATTGGCGTTCTTCCTTCAATCCAGTGTATGTTATTTTTGTTCATTGTTTTAACTGAAAAACGTTATTTCTAATCCTTTTTTGAATTACTTGAAAACTCAGATTTTCGTAAATTTAAGTTGAAATACACTTTATTACTGTTATTTTTACAAGGTCAGGTAATTCTAGGTCCAAAATACCCTTTTAAAAGATTCAGCTTGAATTAAAGATATCAAGTATTCTGAGTCCTCTATTCTGAGTGTTGTTTTATAATTGTAGTTGGGGAATGTCAACTGATTCGAAGGAAAAGAGATGTTTTAGACACGATTCAACTCGTAATGTGCAACGACGTGTAAGGACTAGCAGTTACGAATACTCGGAAGATCGTGGATTAGAAGTTGGCAGTCAACCAACTCGTACTATGAAACTGTCCAAAGGATTAATGGAATCATTGCTTTTCAAATTATTTTATCTTATGTTTATGGCAATGCTATTGCCAGTAAAAACTCTTGAATTTACCTTTGGAAAAATATTCTGGATTTTTAGGTGTGTTTGCTTACAAATTGCTACATTTCTACTCAAAATTTTAAGATTCAACTATTTCCTTGAATTAAGCGGTGTATATCCGGAAAACTGTAGTTTATGGCATTCGTTTTGATAGAAATTTAGTTTATTTAAGGCTAATGCAATTTTAACAGTTGCTTTGCCCTTGCCTTTGGCTCTTTTTCCATCCCAAAAGTATGATTTGGTAAGTAAACTCTCCAATCTTTTGTCTGGAATAATTGGATCGAAATTTTTATTCTGAATCAGCATCAGATTTGTCCTCTACTACTATATGCATTCCTACTGTCATTAGGAATATCTTGAGTGGTATGATAACATCCTTTAAAGTTGTTTATTTTTTTTTTTTTTCCAATATCTCCTAATACTTTTCTCTCTTACATTGGTTGTTTCAGTTATCCAACCTATAATCTGCGAAGTCGTACCGTATACAAGAATCTGCCGTTTGACGAAACATTACCATATACTAATCGTTTCGCAAACTTCTTGTCTGGTATTGCCACATCATGTTGTATCACCATTTCCTCTCTGATAAAAAAAACACTTTTCCTACCGTTCATGTTCTTCCACATTATTGGTCGATTTTTCATTTCCAATCGGTCGAAGCAGTAAGTTGTCTTCTACGTCTTTAAGCTAATTTATTTGAGGATATAGATGTTGAGCTTTCTCAAACTTGGACGAATTTGCAAAATTTTCACGTCATGTGGATTTATGTACTCCTTTCATGAAAGGTTGATGCTGCTATCTTAGAACTATTTTTCTTCTGTTGCAAAATTGGTAAATTATGTAGAATCAACCAAACAATTAAGATCTTTTCTTTTAATTTATTATTCTTTGATTTTAGGTCCTTGCAACAACAAGTTGTCGAGACATCAGCAGGGCATGAACATAGCTTGCCCTCTCAGATCTTTCGTTTTTTGTTTGATCTTTTTTGCTCATGCACTACCGGTTTCATTTTTTGTCTCGTCTCCTTACAGTCAGTGCCATTCTATATTGCCGAAAGTGTTCGAGAGCGCGCAGCTTATGCATTGGCTAATATGTAATTATTATATTTCTTTTTGAACGACCTCACATATCTCATATTTAGGGAGCAGGATAAAGTTACACTAGCATTCAGGCTATGAAATAGATTGCCATTATTTTGGGAAGAGAAATTTTATTCCAGTCTGTTAATCCTTATGTACTTCAATTATTTTATTTATATGTAATTTCTTTCTTTTCGTTTGAGATTTTACTAGCAATCCAAAGTATTTTCGTAGCTTCTCATCAGTATTTAAAATAAGTAAAAATCACTGAATGGAGAAGATTGGCACCACCAGATATAACACGGTAAAAGTCGAGACTTCTTTTGACCTTCATACTTTTCAGTTTTGATAAGATCATCTATTTCTGCTTATTTGAAAATCTTTCTTCATTAGAACCAACCTCTTCAGTTAATATATAAAGAAAAACTAAGGAAAAAAAATGGAATTTTATTTAAACCATTTCGTCAAATGTTCATTATTTTTACAGATTTGGGCCAAAAGCTGCACTGTTGGTCGGTTACGAAGAAGTTAGACCGGTTAAAAGAAAAGGATTTTCCACTGAACTCAATTCTGCAGCTGCTACAAGTCGGCAAAAAATGCCCCATAGAGTAGCCCACAATAAAAGGTAAATCGTTTTGTATTTCGAGTGCTTGCGTTTTCCATTGTTCAGTTATGAATATTGACGTTTAAAATTTAATGTTCATTTTTTGTATTGAATTTCTTCCAATATACTCAAGAATTATTGGCAGAATTACTTCGTCGAGTTTTATCGACTTTGTAGTTTTAGCGGTATCCTTTTCAGCCAGTTTTTTCCAACTCGAGGTTCAGTAAAGTGCTCTTCGGCGTTCTGGAAATGGTTATTTCCCTTGATAATCTTGCTGTTACTTCTCATGTTGATTCATAAACGTAAGTGCAACTTTAGATTTTGTTCCTTTGAGAAGATTGTTTGTTTTTTTGTACTGATGAAACTGTGTAACAAAAGTCGCAATAATCTTTTCGACAGTCGGTCTTTTGATTTAATTATACGTATGATGTTCAAGCTTATAAGAAGAATAGATTGTCAACATCTGATAAGGATTTTTTGCCAACTCTGGAATCTCGAACTTGATAAAACAAATTGTCAATAAACTTTTTTCTCTTTGAAGGTTGACTTATATCATGCACGATGTTATTTCAGAAGGTGGTGACCGAGATAATATAATGGTAATTGTCCGTGAGCCATTCAACAAAATCCAACAAAATCTTTTTGACGGTAACTTTTTCCTACTAATTTATGAGAATCCAGCTTTTGGTGAAATGAGGTTATGACCCAGTATTTGCAGCAATGTTTTATAATTTTTGAACCATAGTTTTATAACCAAGCAAACTACCAGCGAACTTTAATGATATACTTATATATTCTAATACAGGATGGAAACAAAAAATAGAGCGTGGCCTAAATATGCTGCTCAGAAATGCTTTGTATTTACGATCCATTCTATTCCATTTCTTTTATAATCTCTTATTATATCCTGAAAAGCTATGTGGCACAATGATGCATCCACGGGAAGCTATAAAACAAGTGATTCACTTACCGAAATATGTATACATGGCTGGTTAGAAATTCTTTTTTCAAAATTTCCAGTTTTTTTTCTTCATTTCAGATTTAATTTTCTTTCGTTTGACACGGTTTTCTTGGCCCCAGCGGTCAAACATTTATTCGTCTTTTCATTTTTGGTAATTGTAATTCAGTAGGTCGATAGCTACATTTGGTTTTAATAATTTTGTATTCTCCCATGCACACTTATACAACTATTCAATTCATTAATCGATAGGCTCTAGATGTTATTCTAAGAAATCGTAACTGAGTTGGAGTTATTCCCAAACGAATCTTTAAACTAAACGAAATTCTCTTTTCAGGTCAATCAGTGAGTACGATGGCGATGGATAATATTTACAGCTATAGTTTTTTATATAGAATTCCGAGCAAATTGTACAATTTTGGTATATAAATTTTGCCTTTGACCTACAAATTACTTTTAGACGAAGTTCCTTTACTTATTCGGATTACATATTAATTTTTTTTTTTGTTAATTTATAAAATTTATTTCAGGAGAGCTGGCAGTCACTCATTTCTTTGAAAGTGTCAGTATATTAGGTTCCAGTGTGCGTGACATCGTCCAGCAGGTGTCCGGTATTTCGGAATGGATCAAAAGTTATTTTTCTTTGTTTATATATTTCCGTTGTACTGCAGAAAAAATTCTTTTAAAATTGATTACTAAATTCTCAGCCATCTCCACTTACAAACAAATTTGTGAAGAGAGGAAAGGATAAGGCCTTTCACTTGTTTATTATTCCAAATTCTTTATCATTTCGGTTTATGGCTTCATTTCTTCTTTTTTTGTCCTTTTTTTTATTTCATTGTCGGAATTTGACGCCATGGAAGCAATTGCTAACTAATTCATTGTTGAAAACAGAGTTAAGTGAAGCGAATAGTTTTGTTTTGGAAGAACTTCAATTAGTTCAAAATTGCATCGATTCTAGTGCGTATTGCAATTGCACCTCAGTTGCAGGACACTTCTGCAAATTCTGTATCATTGGAATGTTAATACTCATAGTGCACCATTTTTCTTCAATGTTCTCAATTTTTCAGTTGATCGTATTTTTGAAAACATTGTGGAAATAATCTTGTTCGTATGGAAATTAATAAGCTCTGCGATAAAAATCTTATTTGCTTTACCATCATACTTTATTTCGATAGTTACTCAGCTTGTTCCGTTTGTGGATCAAAAGATGGTAAATATAGTTTTTTTTTTTTGTTGTTGTATCATAAGCTTTTAACTTTCTTTTGGTTTTTCAGCAGATTTTTGCATTCAACAAATTTCTTGATTCTAAGTTTAAAAATCAAGTCGATTTCATTCAGAATAATCATGAACTTCATATTTCAGTTTCTGTTTTTACAACTTTATTTTCTTTAACACTAAATTTTTAAGTTAAGGATTTTCCTTCTAGGTAGATGTAATTAGTTCCGGCGGTTTCAATCAGCAACAAGCTGAGTGGACGTTGGAGCATTTAAGGCATGAAAAGGTATCTTTTCAACTTGTAGAATATTAATTTTCAAAAAACAAAGACGAATTCAGCAGGAATAGTTAAAGTATTCTCCAGAGTTAATTTGTGATGTGAATTTATGTTGCATTTCAAAGACTCTAATTGCAGGAATTGCTGGAATCGAAAGTGTTACAGTTGCGTCGAGAACGAGAACTAGAAGAAGATCGTTACAAAAACATACACAAAGCATTACGAATAGTTGAAAAAAGCTCTCCTTCTTTGTCTACAAATAATCAGTACTATATTTTTTGTTCCAGATTTAAAATTCAATAAGATTTTTATGCTTCAGTAATTTGTGAGAAAGTCTTATAGATTTAAGAAAGAAAATCAAATATGCATCTGCCATCAAATCAGTAAGATTTGGCATTTGTTCCAGGAAAACAATAAGCTTTGGCAAGGATTGATCCACGTAACGAAATCCATTTTGTTTTCTATTGTTTCATTGATTCATAATTTTCAGTAAAACTGATATAAATTTTAGATTAAAAGAATCATCATTAGTCAACGATGAACTTCCTGAGCACAAAAATGGTGATTCTCTTAACTACATAGCTAACTTGAGAAAATCAGACGATGAAGAATTGGGAAAGGTATATTTTTCTATACCATTTGATTTTATTTACTCATACTTTATTTCCTGCTGTATAAGTTCTAATAAGTTTGGATATTGGCAGAATTTTGGTATTGAATTCAATATTTAATTTAGAAGGTTGACTGATAAGAAATTTTGGTTTTCACAATTCGGTACGAATGGTTACCTGATTAAATATTACGTTGCATAAAAATTTTCTTTGATTACCTGAACTTTAAATTTTCAATTTCCAATCTCTGTTTCAGCGTTTACTTGCCATTGAAAGGCGTTTGATGGAAAGATTAGACACTCTCTCAGGAAAGATCGAGAATGAAATTGCCCAAAAAATCATTCGCAATTCCGAACAACCTGATGTGGGACGGTCAGCTTTGTCCAATGTTAGTGTAATTTTTTTCACATCGCATATTGAACAAATTTAGCCATCTACCACTTTCCATTTGCTGTTGTATGTATTTGATATGAACTGCATCTACTGCAAAAATTGAAACAATTATCTTTTGGGAATGATATCAAATTATGGCGTATTTTTGTCATGCTTTCTATGAAATGGTTAAGACACCTTCATCACACATCATGTGATTTCTTGTTATAAATTTCGGACTAATTTCACCATCGTTTCAGGAACTATCGGAGCTTTCATCTGCAGTTGGGAATTTGCGCACTCAGTTTGATAAAGTTTCTTTTATTTTTTGACTTCCGACTAAAATTTTAGTATCAGAAGTACAACTTATCATTTATGATTTTTCTGCTGATCGCTTTATTAGTCTTTTAAAAAAATGTATCTTATTACATTGAAATATGCGGCAAGGCTTGATACTTGACAGAAGTATACATCATTACATTTCACTGCATTAAGTGACAATAATGCTGTTTAGTTACCATACAGCGTAACATGTTTCTTATTAATATGACACTCTCTTAATACTACTGCTCATTCAGTTGCATTGATATGATGCGAATGTACTGAAAACTCTAAATAACAGGATCTGATTTAGCTTCGTCGTGAAAAAGAAGCCAAAATTGCACAATTCGCTCATTCAATAATGTCCCGTGATATGAAACGAAGCGATGACTTGGACATACTAAAAACTGAACTGAATAAGAAGATTAAGGATGACCTTGATAAGGTTAGCAGTATTGATGATGTCATTAGGGTGTCCATATATGGGTGGTGTATTTAGTTGTTTACTCATCATTTTTCAGTTTAGTTTGTTCTTTTTACGATTTTATGGTTTTCTTTTGCTTATAATATGTATATATTTCTATAATATATATTTTTTTATTCAAATATAAGCACGTAAATTAGATACTTCCAGGAACTTTCATTCAGTTTAAGTCGTTTCGAAAAGGCGTCACATGAGGAACGAGAGACATTTCGTTCGGAAATTATGAAAGCGGTAGAGAATCGAGTCGTTGCTCTCTTCGCAAATCACATAGCTGAAAAAAGTGGCACTATTTCCGTAAGTTTGTAGTTTTTAAATTCATTTCGGGAATAGCAGGTCTTAAAAAAAGCGAATGTTATAAATTTCTTGAAAAAAAGTGAAGTTAGTCAATCAACAAGATTTAGAATAGCATAGAATATAAATTATGGACAGGAGTAGGATAAAGATCTGTGGGATGAGAAATTGTTGAACGAATTCAATCTATTAGGAGAACTGAGAGACCTCTAATAAAGTCATATCCATGAATGCAGTTATATGTTTGGAATTTTATTTTTGACATTGTGTATAAAAGTTCAAGTTTTCTAGGAATCTAAATTAAGTTCCGTTCTCGGGCTATCGGAATCCGATTTTACGATGATAAAAAAAATGATTACTGATGCGTTGGATACGTATGATGCTGATAAGACGGGTAAAGTAGATTATGCACTGGAAAGTTCAGGTAGTGTGTTGAATCCTTTTTAAGATTTATTTATTTGAATTAATTTAAAAATTTAGATGAGATTTACTGTAAAAATGTTTTAAGTGTTGCAGAAATTCCAATATGTGTTGTTGCTCCTCTTTAAAAAATAAATCAGTATAAGCTAATCTTTTTTCTTTTCAAAATGGTTTCTGCAGGAGCATCTGTTGTAAGTACGCGCTGTACGGAGCCATACAAGGAGAATTCACGGCTGGAATCAGTTTTTGGAATTCCGCTCTGGTACTCTTCATATTCACCAAGAGCTGTCATTCAGGTAATTCATACATATTTTTGTTATGGGATGATGAGTAGAATTTTCTTTCTATCGAAAATTTTAACTTTTCACCGTTGGATATATTTTATGTTGAAAGTTTATTTTAGCATCGTCCTTTGGCAGCCGGTGAATGCTGGGCTTTTCGTGGTAAAGGATATCTAACAATAAAATTGTCGCATCCTATTTATGTCACAGAAGTTAGCTACGAACATTTACATTCAACGTTGCATCCAGATGGAGTTTTGAGAAGTGCACCGAAACTTTTTCAAGTTTACGTATGTTTTTCATTTGTTTAACTGTTCGGGAAATTGTGCCATGAATAGAGAATGGGAACTCTGTTAGGGCTTAGGACAGTATACTAATATTTTTCGAGATCTTATAATAAGCATTGAATTCGGTCAAAATCTTTTACCTATGTAAAATTAAACTAAACTAATGAATAGTGGACTGAAACATTAGTGTACTCAGTAATTTGTTCGACAGCAAAATAAAGTGGTGTGCAAACTTTTGGTTTTTTTTCCAGTCTTACAAAGCAGTTGATGATCTCAAATCAAAGTCTTTAATTGGACAATATGAATATGATATCAAGGGAAGAGCGTTGCAAACATTTCATGCACAGGTTTGATGTTCTAAAGCTTTTGCAAAAATCTATTCAAAAGGTTACATAAAACAGTCTTTCATGTTTTCATAAATTGTATATCTCTCTACTTACGTCAGCTAGACATATCGTCCGCCTGCTTAGATTGCATAAACTGAATGAATGCAACGTTCAAACAAAGCAGTAAAAGGTATCATCTAGTGATAAACGTGAAATGTAATATTAACACAAACTTTTTAGTCCAAGTATACTTTTTGCAGAGAAAGCTGAACATACCGGTGTCAATAGTCGAATTGGTGGTGCAGTCAAACTGGGATTCAGACTACACATGCTTGTATCGTTTTCGTGTGCATGGACAAAAAGCGTAGGATGAGTTTGAATATTCAAGATGAAACTTAGTTCTCCCAACCATCCAATTTTGCCTATCTCCTATGATGAAGCTTTTCTTTTTTTTCTGACATTAAGTTTTGTAAACATTTGGAAGTAATTACACTCATACTTTAAAAAAAATGAAAGAGAAGGAATTGCTAATTTTAATCTTAAAAAAATTTGAAGTGGAGTAAAAAATTGGATTTCTCTTTTTTTTGTTTCTATAGCTACTTCACTTTAAAAAAAAAAATTTTTTTCGTGGATTATTTATGATTTGATAACTGTCATTTTTTCTAGAACCTACTGCTGTTAATGCTGCACATTGTGATTTTTTCGATGTTTTTAAAAGTATTCTTCACTGTCATTTAAACATGCTTTATATCTCAAGAAAGTAATTTAAATATTGATTTTTTTGAATTATGTATATAAGTCACAAGGAATAATAATTATATATATATATATATATATATATATGTTCATTTCCGGGCGAGTATTGATATTTCAAGTTCATCTTAAATTCAGAAAAAAATTTCGATTGTTGAAAGAACCAATAGCCTCAATAATTTCTCTGTTCTCTATGTCTGATTCACATTTTGTTGCTGTTTATAAATGAATCTCTTTCACTGTTTCTAGTGTCATTATCTCTCTGCTCGCTGCTCGCGGAACCTTTTCTTTACCATTTCAGGTGTTATTTGTTTGTTTAGTTACGAGTACATATTTTTTCTGGTAGTTAAATTACTGTTAGCATTGATTTTGTTTTGATTTTTGATTTCTTGAATGTGAGTTCATGTCCAGTTATTTATGATTTGATAACTGTCAAGCATATTTAAAATCTATAAATGCAAGGGAGTTTTACGGAATCGACTGGCATCTTTTTTGAAAGCTTTGTGAAATATGATAGAAGTAACAGAGTTACATAAATTTTTCGGGTGTTGGAGAGGAAGTAGTAATTATAAAGGCAATTCCTTCTGAAAAAACAACCCCAGGATTAGTTTAAACCTCAGTAGTTTCACCTTTAATTAAATCTGAACTACTTTCAGTAATTAATTCTGGATAAGGGAATTGAGTTGTCGGAGAGCAGTTGTTATGGATTGTGAGGATTTCAGCGTCTCGAGTCCGAGATAAGCACTTGGATACTGACTCATCCAAGTTTTTCTTTGTATTCATTGACCATCCTGTTTGTCGATCTAAGATTTAAGAAGGATTAAATTGGATTGAATGTTGCTTCATGATTCGATCGGTATCCCAATTTTGATATGCAAAAGAGATGCTACTGGAAAAGTTGCAATAAGGCATTAAGATCCCGTGTTATGCTTATACTTCAAATGATAGACAAGGCACAGCATAATATTCATCTTTATACTAAGATGGAGCCATATCATCTATCGCTTAAACTATCGTGACCTTTTAAAAAGGCCGGGACGGAATGGTTTTCATAGTACGACCTGGTCGTTAGCTTGTCGTATATCGAAAGAATTATTGGTACGTCGTTCGCTGCGTGATTTCAGCGTTTTCAGCGTAAGACTCGTTATATTTCCATTCTTTCCACATTATTTGATATATGAATAGTCTAAGTGGCTGACATTACCAACTCAATGAACACTGCAGTAATTAGCATTATTGCGCGTGGAAATAATCGACTTCTCCATATTTCACAAATTTCCCGCTGTCAAACAGACTTCACTTCCCCGGAAATCTTAATGCCATAATTAGAAGTATGAGATTATATATGCATATATAATGGAAAAAATAGTCAAATTTTATGCCAATAAAAAAAAGAATACAAATGGAATCTCGAGTGGATAGACCATTATAGAGGAGGGACTGAGGAAGAATTCGAGGAATGTTGTAAAGTAAGAAAGAAATTTGAACCTGAACTGTCAACATCATCGGACCATTATATCTAATTCGTATGTTCTTTCCATGTGATGGCTAAATGTTGGACATCATCTGTTATGGGTCTAGTACTGAGTGATATAAACTATCCTGTACTTCACTGAATTACTTAAACTTTTCAATAATGTTATAACTTCTTTAAAGCGTCGGTCAGAAAGAACAAAGTATATCATTAGGTAATATTATGTATATTTTTATAAACAATTTGAAATTAGAGGTGCACAAAATGACAGCAATGGCAGCGACACCATACCATCATTATTCACTATTTGGTAATACTCCACTTACAATGGAGGATTACATGTCCGGAATATCATGCGCCTTATTGGATGTTGAGGAGATGTTGTTGCAACAGCGTGGAGCCAGAGAGGTTTCTTTTTGCCTGATTATATGTAGGGCTGACTAGCTGAATTAAGCAGAGTGGAATATCTGATCATGACAATGCCTTCTTTTCATGACTAGATTTTGATTCACAGTAGATTTTTTTTTTTTTTCTTTAAGATTTATGTCCAATTGATATTATAAATGACATTCATCAAATCTGTCAGATTGAAATTTTCCAGGCCCCGTTTTCGGGAATGGACAAAAGTGGTCGTGGTGTGTGTATACGTAATGAACAGGGTACATGTACAATGGGAGCTGTTTGCCCACTGAGGCATATCGTCGGAGATAAGGCGTGATATTGCTACATCTCATTTTCTGTCTGATATATTTTCATATTGGAAATAGATTTTTCATTTATTGCCATCTTCTCTTCATATTTTTCAGCTTATGTTAGCATAACCAAGAAACTTCAAATACACGATGTGCTCCCCATTTAATGCAAATTATCTCCACTATTTAACCTTTTTGTTTGAAAAAAAAAAGGTTTTTAGGCTGTGGTGTGTAAACATTGGTTGCGTGGATTATGTAAAAAAGGTGACCAATGCGAATTCTTGCATGAGTACGATTTAAGTAAAATGCCGGAATGTTTCTTTTTCTCGAAATATAGTAGGTTTTCGTTATTTCACGTGTTACGAATATTTTAGGATAATTTTTCCGAAATCCATTTTTTAATGAAAATTAAAGGAGTACCGGTAATTAAGTTTTGCTGAAAATCAGAAGGTTCATTCATGGTGAAATATATAAATGATATATAAAAAAATTTGTACAACCTATTCTCACTCTTCACTTCATTTTCAGTGGCTTGTAGTAATCGTGAATGTCCCTTTCGGCATATAGATCCCGAAAGTAAAATCAAGGATTGTCCGTGGTACGATCGTGGATTCTGTCGACATGGTAAGTGGTTCTTTCCTAAAATATGCACACTTTTTTTAAAAGATGGTTTAAGAATACAAGGAATATTGCTTTCATCCACACTCTTTCAGGCCCGTTTTGTAAACATCGGCATCGTCGACGTGTCCTTTGTCCCAACTATTTGGCAGGCTTTTGTCCGGATGGAAGGGACTGTAAATATGCACATCCATCTTTCAATATCCCACCTGTGGACACGACTCAAATTCTACGAGCACGAGGACAGTATAACATTGGAATAGTATGTCACAATTGTCATGAAAGAGGCCATAAGGTTTTGATTAAACACGATTCACAATTTTGATCTTTAATTCATATATCTTTTCAGTTTGATGGTGATTTTAATATTGGTAAATGCTTTGAACCACACTTTTTCATTTACCTTTGCAAAAATGCTGTTATCGTATGCAATAAGATATGAGTCATGTCTTACTAATCTTCTTTATAATTTAATTAATTTGTTTGTTGGTAAGAAATATTTTCAGGCGACTTACTGCCCTCATTTACCTACCCAAACTCAGTTGCCGTTGTTAGATTCGTCGAAAGTGAATGCACAGATATCACAAGAACTGGTAGCTCTTTCCGAGAAAAAGGCGCTTTCAGATGTCACCTGCTATAAGGCAAGTTAAAATCCAAACAATGTTTAGAACTTATTAAATATCTCGATTATTTCTTCGTTATTGAGTTCATCACACTTATATTTGTTGGTTTTTTTCAAGAATTTTAATTTTCCTGCCAAGCTTACTTCTATTATTTTTCTCTTCGAACATATTTTCTTTTACACTTTTTTTTCAATTTACGATTTCAGATTTATCCAGCATGAGTAAAGTTGTTCGAAAATAATAAATGACATCAGGCGATGTATTAAGTTGCTTGATCTCACTTGACAGGATATCACTCAATATTTGTCAAAATATATTAGTATTTGTTGCTATTTTCTGCTATTATTACTCTGTTTTTCAGTGTGGTGAAAAGGGTCATTACGCAAATCGATGTCATAAAGGGCTGTTGGCATTTCTATCAAATACGGCATATCTTGCTCACGAACAGCGAGAAAAAGATGAAAAAGAAGCCAGGTAAGCACTTTTCACTTCCTTACTTTTGTTTCGATTTTTTCCCAGTAACTGGATCAGACGGATGACGTGAGAAGTATGTAGAGAGACTTTTATTTGGAATATTTTGAAAACTGATTTTTGACCACTTAAGCATTTTCGTCTTCATTTATTTGAATCAGCAAATAATGGTTTTTCATAGAACGGTTACGCGCTGTCTGTAGTGATGAATTTTAACTCTTATAGAGCTTTACCGATCTGGCTTATAGTGTGAATTAATCTCTTTTGTTTAGGGGAAACGGGCAGCAGTTTGGAAGTTTGGGAAAGTGTCAGCAAGCCCCGCAACCTAAGACATCAAATTCAACCAATAAACCTGGTGAAATGCTTCGTTAAATTAACTGAATATTTGGAAGACATGTGGATTTGAACCTCGTAAATAAACCGGTTATGCAGCGCATTCATGTGATCTTGAAATATTGTTGTCTTAATTATTTCTTTTTTATTGATCTTCATTATCAGCAATTACGTTCATTTCCAACCAAAATTCTCCTTTACAGAAGTAAAGTTCTCAGTTGGAACTTAATTTAAATCGTAGAAAAATGCGGATATTTTCTTCTAGAGACATGAATATATCATCTAATTTAATACAAGATGTAATTGAAAATTCCTCATTCAAATATTAAGTATTGTTGTATGTTGTTTATTCATTAAATTACGGTTCCATAATGTGATTTCCCAATTCTTCGCTTTGATCTTATTTATAATTTTGTTTGTTTTCTTGAATAAAATAATTGTTTTACTTTCGTCATTGATTTTCCTTTGTAGTACAAGACAATTGTTCTATGTTGTAGTAATTAGATCAAGTATAATAATTGCATAATGCTTTCTTTGATTATGGTACATTTATTGTTTACCACTGCAGTATAACATGTATGTATTTCAGACTTGAATGCGAACTGTAAGCTTGCTGAAGTGTAAGGTGAAATAGATCTTGGTGTATTGTTTGTCAAGAAGCTGTGAAGAAAACAGTGTGTCTGCATATTTAATAATTACAGGAATTACAGGTCAAATAGAATTCCTTCCTTGCATATCCGGTACTCTTAATAATTCATAATTCTAATAAGGAAGAACCGGAGGTGTGGTCCTGAAAAACAGTTTGTATATTTTCCAGTTTGTGTTCTTTTCATTCATGCCCACAATTTTTTGTCATTGTGCACACTTTGTCTCCACTGGAATAACGAGTAATATAATAAAGATATCGGGTGTCCTGTACATTTTTTAGAATTGCAGAAAGGTACAGAATAAGCAAAGGAGTATTTTGTTTTAAAACCATTTTCAATGAACGTTGGAAATTTCCAGTAAGCAATATCCGAAATGAGTCGAAAGCCGACGTTAATTGGTGACGAATATAAAATACTGCTAAAAACGCTTAATCCTCATATAACATGTCCCTTGTGTAAAGGGTTAGTTTTCTTAAGATTGTATTTCCTTTAAGTTCTCATAATTTTCCTTGAGTAGTGCCTGAAGTGAACAAAGTTATCTGTTGACAGCTGATAGTGAACTGTTTGATAGTTTACTTATCATCATTTTTCGTCCCTTGTTTTCTATGATGCTAGTCATTCTGAATAATACGATCTTTTTAGATATTTTGTGGAAGCTACGACAGTTACCGACTGTTTGCATACATTTTGCAAGTCATGTCTATTGAAACATTTCGAGAATATCAATAACTGTTGCCCCAAATGTAGTAACCTTATCCATCAGGCATGTAATCACCAAATCATTAAATATTATCTTTTTAAATTAAATCCAAGTACCACTTTATTATTATTCAAGGTATTTTTCAATCCTAAATAATCAATTAGTTTATTTAATTTTGTGAAGTGAAATTTTGGTGTAAATTTTACCATAATTTGCCGATATATGTTTGAAATTCATGTGACATAGTGAGTTTCATTATTATTAAATCACTGTGCAGGTCCTATTTTTTAATTAGTACTTCCAACAGTAACTAACTAATAAGTATTTAACATACAAAAAAATTTTCGGTGCTTTAGATGTGTGTTATAGTCAATTAAATATGAAACAAAAATTTAAGGCATGAAAATTTCGTTGGCTTTTAACACGATTAGTATTCATCTTTATATATTGTTTAATTTGTTATGACGAGTTTTTCTTGATGAATCAATTTTTGTTTAGAGTCATCCATCTCATTATGTGAGTTTTGATCGTACGATGCAGGAACTGGTGTATAAACTTGTACCCGGTGTGCAAATACGAGAGGAAGAGAATCAAAATGCTTTTTTGCGAACAGTAAAAACAGAACCGGGTGAAAATGAATCTCCTGAAAAGTTAGAAATTGATGAAAATACGGTAATTTCTATCCCTTAAAAACTGATACATTGAGAAAATCTCGAGCTTGCTAACAGTTCGGCAGTTCAGTGAGAAATAATTTCATTCCAGTTTTGTCATAAAAGAATTCTTTCATCAGCATTTCAAAGTAAAGTCGGCATTTCATTGTTTTTGAACTTTCTGCAGGTTAACAGTAATTCGGAAATAAGAGAATGTTCTGGTGATTTGATGGGCAAGCATCATCGAAATGATGAACAGGTTGCTGTGGAACTTTGCACTGATAAACTTTCCAAATTCTCCGATATTGAAATGCCTTACTTAAGACTGTCAGGTGAGTTTTTCATTGAAGAATATATATATATATATATATATAGATTTCTCATCCGAGTGTTATCTTGTCGATATTAAAGTAAATTGGAAGGTTTTATTTTATGACAAACTTCAACAATTTATCCATGTTTCTTTATTCAAAGATGAAAGAACTGTTTAAGAAGCTGATCTTTTAATGCTATTCAAGGAACTAGTCTGTTATATCTGTATTAACGAATCATAGTGGACTTCAGAAATGCGCATTTCTTGTATGGTATACTGTTATTTGTAAGAAGTGATTACTGTTGTTTAAGCTAAAAATGGTAGGAAACAAAGTATTCAAGCAATCTTTTTGCTCTATTTTTTTTTTTTTTTTTTTTTTTTTTTTTTTTTTTTTTTTTTGATGAAGTATATAGATTTTCCATTGCAGAAATGGCAACCGTAAACACCATCAAACGGTATTTGGCTATTACATTGTTTGGTGATATAAGTCAGTACAACGATTTGGATATTTTCTGTAACAATGAACTAATGGGCAGGGATTATTCGATGAAATTTATCGAAAAGACTAGATGTCGCAATAAACCAAAAGATACTCCAATCAAGTTGCTATTTCGAAAACATATTGATTTTTGATACTAGCCAAACTATTTATGTCACGAAGCTTTTCTTGTCTAAAAATTTTGATTTTACTAAAATTTGCTGGTCTGCACAAAAATTTTATAGGAAATAGTCAAGTTTCTTCCGAAAAATAGAGTTAAATTCTTAGCAGGATCATCAGAAAAGTAACTGATTCAGTGTAATACATCTTCCGGTGGCCAATTACTGTACCTAAAATAGTTTTACAAAGGCACGCTGCAAAAAATTTCGATCTTACCAAAATTAGGCGTTCCCTTTATCTTAACCGTTAACAAAATCTCCGGTATTGATTCCATATTACACTATGACAGCACTTTTTCGCCTGACCTGAACTTTCAAGAATATCTTGTCGTGCTTCATTAATGTCTAAAACTGCTACTTCCTCACTGCATTGATGCAATTAGATTAGATTTGTTGGAAAAGTATTGTTTTTAGAAATTCGAGTGATATAAGCTTCGTAAATTTTACCTAACCAGATAAGTGCGACTTTTTGAATTCTTTTAATCTTTTTCATTTCTGAGATTATTTTGTCTGCGATGGTTTATTTTTTGCATTAGCTCGATGTACATTTCTTACAGTTTTAAAATTTCTTTGAATTCGCTATATTTTTGAAACTTCTTTTTATACCTGTTGGAAAAACGAAGGTACTGACAAAATCAGTTTTTAACATCTCTTCAACTTCTAGATGTCAAAGAAATGATTATCAGGTTAAGCGTCGATTTGTCATTGAATAGTATGAATGTTCCACGCATCAAAAATTTTTGAAAGGCACATGAACTGTTTTATGTGTATTTATGTATAAAATCATCTTGATCAAGACTTCATGATAAGACGTTTTATGTGTATTTATGTATGAAATCATCTTGATCATGACTTCATGATAAGACCTTTTATGTGTATTTATGTATGAAATCATCTTGATCATGACTTCATGATAAGACCATATATCTGATGTGTTGTGGAATCTTGTACACCAAGCGATTAGATAATATAAAGGTTTTTTTTTGAATCATAATTAACATTGAAGTAAAAATTAAATGATTATGCTCCGCTGCTTATGATATGTTTCAGAAATTTTGGGTCTTTTGAAAAGTTAAGAGAAGACTGAATTTATCCTGGCAGTTTAATCTTACCTTACTTCATAAAATCTCACTATCCAAGGATATTTCGAGATTGTACTCATTCATTCTCTACCTGATTCTGGGTCAAGCATGATCTGTGCTAATATTGCGGTTAATTTAGTGTCCCATTTAAAATAGTCCATCTGAGTACCGGATATGTGAAATTTGATCAAGAAACTAGATTAAATATATGTAACGTGACGTCTGCTGATGTATTGGTAAAACTGAAATCTCAAGATAAGTGGAAATTTTTGTTTGGATAGAAAATCAAAACGGAATTAATGATGACCTAAAGAAGAGAAATAAATATCAGTCATTTCCAAATTTTGTCAATTGCGAGAGATGAACTGGAAATAGAGAAAAAGAAGATAGAAATAGCAAATACAATGAACCCTCACTTCTTCATTGTGTTGTCCGAGGATTATTTATTGCATTTGATGGAATTTATTTTGTTTTTTTTTTACATGATTTTTTACCTAATAGACACAATAAAACATTGTTTTCCATAAAGATTCTTTCATATATCCGTATGTCTGTCTTATTGAAACTTTTTGTACTAATTAATTTAATATGAATATATTCATGAAATTTCAGCTATTTTCGTCCATTATTTTTCATTTTGCTTATGATTTTTTGTTGACATCATGTTTCATTTAGTTTTTTTCTATTGAAGTATAGAGATTAGAATACGGTAATACAGGTATGACAAAGAGTAATACCATAATTAAGTATAACACTTTCGTGGAGTTGTTACGAGAGTCAAATTTCATCGTTTGATGTTGCTATTTCTGAAAGTTTCTTTTGACTTCCCTTTTTTCGCTTGATCTTTTATAAATTTTATTGTAACTCGAACAGTTTTCATTTTTGGAAAGATAAACTTAAGTAATAACTTGCTTTAGTGCTTTTCTGTAACAGACTCAATATTATTTCCAGATAATATCGTAATTAACTGCGGTTTGCTAATAGGAATTTGTTGAAAGTAAAATGAAAGATTCAGTATTTACGATGTATAAAACGATAATCGATTGGAAGGTTTGATCATAAAAATGCTTTTAACATTCATTTTTGCCACAGCTTGCGCTATCTTTTATCTTTACAGAAGCTTTTTCTTCATTTATAGAGAAATTAATTAATGTTATAGCTGCCGACAAATGAATAAATCCTTATTTTCATATCTACTTCCTAGTTTTGCTCAAAGTCCTTAATTTTCTTTTCTATTCCTTCCTTTGTTCTAACCAAAATTTTTCCCTCATTAGTTTTTCTATATCTATTGTTGCTTCTTTTTTCACCATGATAAGACATCAGTATTAATTAGTAATGAATGCTTATTTTTAGAGGCTTATCTGATGTTAACTATGATATTAGCAAAATTTTTTCAGCTTTTTTTTCTTTTTTTAAAATGAAGTTTATGTTTTTTGTCAGTGATTTATTCAGTTGAACTATAGAATATACAAATAATGGTACATTAAATGATAATGCGCAGTAAGGTTTAGTCATAGATTGTTACATTTAATGATAACTGTATTGTCTCTCCATGTTTCGTATCATTTGATTCTTTTTTTTTTTTTTTTTCTGATGGTGGTGTCAAATACAGAAACAAACTGGAATAGTGAAGTTTGGAGGTTTTTTTTTTTACACTATCATTTTACCGGCAAAGTTTATCAACACAGCTTTTTCAAAATATTCTGAGCAGTAAATTTAGTGAGTTTTTTCTTTTCGAAATAGAGTGGAATTTTCGGATGACCTTTGCTACGACCTTACGTTCAATTCGTTTATCAACAACGGGCTGCTTTTTGTGTAAAGTTTCTGTGACGATTTTGGTTTCAAAAAAAAAAAAAAAAAAAAAAAAGAAGAAATTAC
Source organism: Dipetalonema caudispina (assembly GCA_013365325.1). NCBI lineage: Eukaryota > Metazoa > Nematoda > Chromadorea > Rhabditida > Onchocercidae > Dipetalonema > Dipetalonema caudispina. Next base: position 108,339 of record JABVXV010000060.1, on the reverse strand, counting down.
TTCAATACTAAACGAACTGCAAAGTGAAATTTTTGTTTTAAAAAAAATTTTTCTCTCAAAAATTTTTGCTTTACTTAATTTGATTGTTTGAATCATACTTTTTGTTATACAATCATGAAATGCAACGAATGGTAACTAATAAGAATGATGAAAATGATACTTAAATATCAATTGAGGAAGTTATTACGACAAAATTATGCGTGATAGTTTTCGATCTCATAAAGAATAGGTGACATACGCAACGGTACCATGCAGTGCTGATGTTGATATCCTGATAAAATTAGACAAGAGAAAGGAAATGAAGAGGGAATTAGAGTGGAAGAGCTGAAAAATAAAGAAAAAGGAATACTTTCCATAATCTACGAGAGAACAGAATCTAATCGCAGTGATTCTGCTCTCATATCTCATTATCCAAGCAGATTAATTTCTTCTACGCCAACTATTATTTGATGATATCAGTACATGTGTTGATTTCTAACTTTCTCAAAAACACTTTTAATTTTGTTCATTTTTCAATTTCGTTTAGAACGAAATTTTTGTAGGACAGAAATTATTTTCGCGATATCGAATCGGTTGATTCATTCGGCCAAATGCTCCAAAATTCCATTTTTCACTTCTCTCCTCTATGAAACTGATAGAATTTTTATTCAAGAAAGTTTGAGTTGTTCTAGGCATCAAATTAAGATTCATTTCGTTCGTAATGACAAATATTCTAATAATAAAATACATGAGAGTAATAGTATAATCCTCAGAGAAGAGATTTCATTTCTTTGAAATTGAAAATAACTTTTTTAAAGATAATTTATTGAATTTTTTGAACATTGAGTTTTTTTGCTGTGAAGTGTAACAATCAATATGTGGAGACTTATTCGATAATTGGGAAAATGTTAACTGTGAAGATAGGCAAATGGAACTATTTTATGTTTATGTCTACGTAAAGTATATTACCAATATTTATTATCTTTAATCCAATTCTATTCGAAAGTATCACTGTTACTCTTTTGTCAGTGTTAGTGATACCGATACTGTAAGGAAGTTGCATTACTGATAATATTGCAGTTACTATAACAAACAATGCTAATTTCGCAACTGAATTTTGAAAATTAAATTATCCAATAATGATAATAAATGCTCTCTGATTGTTGACCACAGATCGCAATAAACATAATAATTTTTTCTATCAAATAGAATTAAAATCTTTGCAAAGGAAGAGTATAGCGATTGATTAACTGAAAAATGTGGTTGCACCGGTGAATGATTATTCATTTGATTCTAATAGTGTCCGCATTCAAGTGATCATATCCGGATGCCAATATCAATCCTCGTACGCTATATTTTCTTTTGTACTCTATTTTGATGTAAGATTTCCCTCATATCTATTATTTTTATAACTTTACTTTTTAATATGCAGTTTTATCAATTCTAATATTAAGTATAATGTTGCTTTCCTGTTTCATTTTTTATCAATTAATCAGCGAATCAATGAGTTTGTCAGCTATTCATCATATTGAAATGGAAGAATGAATATTAAAAATCAAAGTATGTCCTACAATTGCAATGAATTTTGATACTTATAGCCTCTATCATTATTATAATAATGACGAAGGTTATTTCCATTCTCTTGTTTTTTTAATAAGAAAAAAAAAAATCACTGTAGGTATATGAAAATGCTAAGAATAGCAAAAAATAACATTGAGACTTTATTCTGCAGTTGTCAGAGAAATGTTCAAGGAATTCGAATATTTATTTCTACTTCTGAAGTCCGTTTGACCTTGATGACTGGAAATCATTATCCCAGTGGTTCCGGTTTTAGAGGTTGCCAATTTTTTTCTATTTTGCATTGCACGGAATTTCAACGGCAAGAAGTGACGAAATCAGTTTTTTGAAACCATACACTTAAATTTAAATGATTTGCTAAAATGTGCTTTGCTGCAGAGGCAGAAGATTTTTTTGTTTCTCTATAAGCTTGAGTTGTACATACTTAATCTTGTCTATATTACAAAAGCAAAGTATATCAATTGATACATGATAATAAATTAAAAGTTATAATTTAAATAGAGATGTCCTTATATTTTCATTTGTTCATAATCATTCTAACCTCAAATTTAGCTTAACAAAGATCGTTAATGTTATCTCGTCCTTTATTTCATATTTGCTATATTTCTTTTCTATACTAAAACTAATCAAAGTAAAATGACTATTAATAAGATAACTGTTCAGGAATGACTTACACAAGAAATTTCTAATTCATTAAAAGAAAAGTGTAAAAGGAGAAAAAGATGAATTTGGTAAATTACTATGCTCGAAAGAATGATTGCAATGGGACTGAAAACTTTTTTCTATCAGTTGGAATAAATCACTACTTTTACTCTATACTTTTACTGGAATCGTTCGTTTAAGAAATTATTTATTGCAAAGGGAAAAGAAAAGCAAAAGGTGAGAATATTTTGGAAATTCCAAAAAAAAAAACAATGAATTTTTTCTTACTTGTGTGATAATTTATCAAAATTGCTTGATCTTTAAAAGTTAATTCCAGAAAAATTCAATTCTTAATTCGAAATTAACTATATGATCACTTATCATTGGGTCAATAATTTGCCTTATCTAAGTGTTGGGAAGCATTAATTAATGAAAGGAAAGAAATTAAAAAAATCAAAATTTGGTTCAGAAATTGCTGTTTGACTGCTAATTATCATTAAATCATTATCAAAAATAACAACGTTATGAAGGTAAGGAAAAAAAAAAGCACCGGGAAAGTAATAGAAAAACTTAAATGAAGATAAACGATGTTGAAAAATGAACGGACGATAAAATAAAATGGAAAACTTATCTTCCATTTAGCAATCTATTAATTCAAGTATGGTGAATTTTTCCTTTTTTTCCTAGAAGATATCATAAGTTGAAGTTAAATATCTTCTCAGTATTTTACAGTTCAACTTATATTCCTCATTGAAAAATAAATGTTCTACTCTAATTAATCCTTCACTACTCACTTAAAATGCTTTTCAAGTATGGGCAACTTTTACGCAGATCAATTGATCAACTATCTTTTTCAGATCTATATCTTATCACAACATCGATATGTGTTACGTGGTCTGGTGAGATACAGTACAGGTTTTCTGGAAGTACAGCAGACAGTCGAATATGTGAGCTAGTAGTTTTTATCACAACACTAATCTTCCGGAAATTACATTCCAGTAATTTTTGCTTGACACAAAACCGTGTGTTTCTTCAATAAGAAAGCACTGAGATACTATTATCAACGATGGCCAAGTGATCTATTAAATTGAATTTGAAGCCTACTGTCAAATGTATTTAAACCATAATATTCGAAGATTTCAGTGTGAACTTCTAAAAGGACGGAAAGAAGGCCTAAAAAGAAAAAAGAAAAGTACTAGTGGGGCAGAAAACAAATCGGACATGAGGACTTGGACATGGATTATGTTGAATATCAAGGTGGCCAAGTAATCTTATGCATTCTGAGGCATATTTCTGAAATATTTCTTTTCAACATAGGGAGTTTATCGCAACATATAGAAAGCTAAGTTTGGATAAGCAACGCAATAATAAACTTATTCTCAAAATGATAAGCTAAATATCGACTTCTTAATCAATCAGGCACAGAAAAACTTTCCTTTTTGATGGTTCATAAGCCTCTTTGTATTACATGTCAATGCTTTATGGCTCTAACTTCTCGCTCGAACTTACCGCAATTTTAATGAAATGAGGAAAAATTCCTAACTGACACAATCTCTAAATTAGAAAACATATGGCAAAATCCAATACCGTACAAGAAATTTGTAAAATTCGTATTGATTTCTTTCAATCAATCATTGAAGAATAAACGTACGTCTTTGGCAATATTAAAAGCAATGGCTATAGAAAAAAGCAAGCTTTAGTCACCGATAAAGTAGGAAAAATAAAATGGAGAAAATGGATCCATAGAAATTTTCATCAGTTATAATGTAAAGATCATGACGTGATCATGAGAAAAAGTGGAATTATTTCGGATGAAATTAATGTTTTAATGCCTTATAGAGTGCGATCCATCAAGAAGATAATAGTCTTCTACGACGCAATTCAGTAAGTTCGTAGTGAATACTAACAATCTGATATGGATACTCTCAAATTATTATCGCATGTATTTACTACATAGTTCACCGCAATGACGACTTTAAAATTTTTTCTTTTCTTTTTTTTCATAAAATATTTAAAATTACAGTGCTTAAAGATAGTGAAATTATTTATACTAGTAAAAATCATGATTCAACCGCATTCGTTATCAAGATTTCGGCAATAGTTTTACTTCATTTTTCTCCGGAATGATTTTCACTATTTTCAGGATTTTCATTATTTTATGCTTTAATTGAGTAACAATGCTGTGGTACAAAAGATAGTAATATAAATCAAACAAAACCTTCCCTTACGGCTAACTTAAAATGTTCCTTTTTTTTTTTCTAATTACAATTTCAAGATAAATATTTCACTCGCTCCATCTTTCTTTTTCGTTAGCTCTTTTTTGTTTTACATTAAAACCAGTTCTGTTAGGTATTACATTCATACCATTCGCTTCAAGTTTTAAAAGCACTTTTTAAAAATAAAAATGTACAGTTGAACAGACAGAATTGTAAGTACTTCTAATTAAAAAAAAAAAAAAAAATTTGTATTTAATGATGTACTTTAACGGTGCTAAATAACGTCTGATGTAACATATTGCTTGGATCTCTAACTAGAGAGGACATAACATACTTCGAATATATTAAAATTACTACCAATAATTTCCATCTTATGGTAATTAGGTTTGAAATATTAAAACCTTAAAATTTATTTGTCCTTACCATGCAAAAAAGAAATGGAATGGATGGCTTTTAAATTTGAATTTTCAGTTACAAATCTACATTGAAGATCATAAATGAGAAGTGGGATACGAGAAAATTTTGGCTTTTGAGGAAATAGATTTTCTAGGAAATATTATTATAATTACACTAAATGAACGATTTCTGCAATATTTCAAGAAAATGTTTCCTAAATATTAAAATTTTCCTTATTTTTGGTCCTAAAATCCAAAATATTATCCTTTTTTTGAAATATTTTTTTATTGTTCAAAGGTGTTCAAATAATCAAATTCGTATCTTTCAGAAAATCTCTTATTTGCTTGACAAATTGCAGAATTCGAGCTGATAAAGATTTATCTCATCATTTCGTTTAGTTCTAACATTTCTCCATATTATGATAATATGCGCTTTCAGGTAATATTTGCTTTCAGGTTTAATTTTTGGATTAATAGAATTTTTACCCAAACTTTTTTACCTATAGTTCCTATGATTACATTTGTCATTCCTCAATTCACACATTTCCAATTACAACTTTCATTATTTTCAAAAAAATTTGGGCCTTACTACTTTCTAATTTCTTTTTGCTGTAGTTAGATAAGATCACTTCCTACTTTACTTCTCTTATCAAAGTATGACAAAAACAAACTCATTGATTTCAACAAAAAAATATCCAAAGTGTTTTTACAATTTTTATCTTTTTTTATTTCATTTTTGCGGGTTCCATATATCTTTATGGATCTACAATATTTCAAGTTAACTAGTCATTGATGAAATTGTCATCTCTTATTGATTTTAGAAATATTCAATTAAGTTCTCAACAAAATTATTTAAATTATGCATATAGCATATGGATGGAAACACAACAAGTAATATTTGAGGACGGTTACTCCAAATTAGACATTATAATTCCTTTTTGTTCATGCCCTTGAAGATAGCCGAAAGTAAATTTAATTTGTTGAGGAAGTATGATGCTTTCTAACTCTTTGCGAAGCTTAATTTCGTAATTAAAAAGTGACTTTTATTAAAATTGCTATAGAAGATCGCATTCTTCAGTTAAAGAATAAGTAAAAACAGAAAAGTTTTTAAGCACTATGTCCCGTCAAAAAATAATTAAAATAAAACTTATATAAGTGTTATCGAATTATGTGATTAAGTTATCTCATCAATTTCCCTTGAATTATGAAATCTTGGAAAGAAATTTCGAGCCAGTTTCAATAAACTTTGTTTCTGATTCATTAGATGAATTCAAGTGCAAGAAGTTTATATTTCGTTGCAAATGAAAGATTTATTTCTCAAAAATACCAGAAATTCAGCTTGGATTTAATTCTTTAGAAAATTTGGTCTAAATTTATACCATCAACGAACTATTAATCATTACAAGCTAAAAAAAAAGATCAACATTTTGCAGAAGAAAAAAAGGACATAACATTAACGAATTTTTCTTGAGAGCGATGAGTTCTGATGCTCTACGAAAAATTGTAATTAGATGAGATGACATATTATAAAATTCGAAATTTTTTGATAAGTGGCAAGTTTCTTTGGATCAAAGTGTTGTGCAGTATGAGCAGAAACAGGTTGTGAGAATTTTACAAATATAATTTGTTCGGTTTTAAAAGCGTTGACTGTTTTCGGCCGTTCTTTTATTTTTATCTTTTATCTGAAAGTCTTTACGCTGTTAATTTCACGTCACCATCGAAAAATACGATATTATTATTTTTGATATGATGTTGCGAAGTCGCAACTATCAGTCGAATTTTTTTTATAAGGGACCAAATTTGAAATTCCCAGTTTTGAATTTTTTAAATTTTATCACCATGATAAATTTCCTTATAGCTGCTGCATTACATTTTTAAATACATTTAAATAGATTTAAGAAGAAATGAAATGTGTGATGAATTCATTTTTTAGCAACATATCTTTCACAAATTTCATAAGTTTATTCTGATTTGAATTTTATGATTTAATTAAATTCCTCATAAACTTCAAGGTAATTTCTTAGAAGCAGGTTAATTCATTAATTGATCCAAAAAATAAAACAACACATCAATCTTCTCAAGGGAAACCGCTAAGCTATTAAAATGATTACAACATGAGCAGCGGAAAGCAAACTGGAAGGATCATTTCAATTTCCAAAACTTCTCTACTATAAAAGGATTACTCGTTTTTTGATGGAAAAAATTTTTGTACTTCTTCCGTTGTCTCTTTTGAATTTATCATCGATTTTCAAATTGTAAAAGTTGCATTTTCTAAAAAGTGCACATTCTAAACTTTTGTCTGTCGAATACAAATTCTCTAATGCATCTTGTATTTCGGTGGTTCTACGAAAATTTCATTGCTATGAAAAAAAAAAAAAAAAGAAAAAATAACTTTAAGGACCGTGACATTTTTTTTGGCTAATATCTTTAATTTCATACTTTATAAGCTCTTATAGCTAAATGCCTAGAGTTTGAATATTGTCTTAGCAAAAGAAAAAGAATGGTGAAGGTTATGGCAGAATATTTTACAAACTCATTTGGCTGTTTTATACAATTTTCTTAAATTATTTCATTCAGATAGTCCAACATTCAACAAAGTGTTGTTGAGAGGATTATTCGTGCTGTGAATTTCTATTTTAATTTCAATCATATACTTCAAATAATTTTAAGATAAAGATTTAAAAAACGCAGGTTTAAACGCAAAGGATTCTATAGGAAATTCTATGGGTGAAGCCTAGAAACTTCGTAACTGTTGTAAATGCTGGACTGGGGTTAGCAGAAATTCCGATCATACAATGTAACAAATTTCTCTTGAAATCTTAACCCACTAAAGTTTGCTACACCACTCGGATAATTGTTGATAAAAGCACTCGAATTCAAAACTAAAAACCTTCAATTTGTCACTTATCCATAATCTATTCCTACTATTTCATTTGTTAAAAAAAAAAAAATGAGCACGTGATTATTTCATTAAGTAACTCTCTTGAAATCTTCAAAAGCATTTTTCAAAAAGCACATAACTGTAAATTTTTAGTAGTTAAAAATAATTTTTAAACATTGATTTTAGGTGTTCGTAAATGAATCACTACAAGTTCCTGCCAAAAAAAAAAAAAAAAAAAAGAAATCACTTTTTTCCGTGTAGCGCTGTAAAGTAAAGCCTGCGGAAATTGCGGACTTCTTGAACTGTTAATTGTTGCTTTAGCGTATTTTTTCTGCTCCTTTCAAATTATTACTATTTTTTTTTATCCTGCAGAATGAGCAAATTTGTTGAATTGATGATTCATGGAAATTTATTTTGAAGTTGCCTACATATTTGTGGTTTTGGAATTCTGTAGTTTTTTGAAAGTTTTTCAATAAAAATTTTTGAGTCTGACAATACTGGAAGTGGAATTCAATTGGTTAATTAATTGGCTCCGAAATATAACTGATTTAATGTATGACAAGCAAGTTGATGGTGCAATTTGTAATATCTGTCACTATTTCAGCATTTCTGGTTGCCTTTTTCGCTTCCATGAAATTTTGATGTTCTAAACAAGTTAAAAGAGTTTATCGTAACTTATAATCTTTACTATTTAACTTTAATTTTTTTTTTGTTCGAAAAAATTAATACATTGCAATCTCTTTATACATCATTTCTGTTAATATCCGCTGATATTTTCATCGAGAAATATGATATTGATGATAGAGTATTAGTGACACTAGCAGTAATGAATGAGTTGTCATTTGCAGAAAAGGGAAATGTACAAAGAGAAGGAAGAAATTTGCGCTCTTTACCATTTCCACTTTTAGCTTAATGTGATGAAGTGAATGAAGAGTCAAATATGAAAGTAATTTAATTTCAAATAGATTTTGACAACTGAGTGAAATGTTTTGACGGAAAAGAAAAAATGTAACTCTTTTCTTTTTTGGGAAAGTTTTCCTCGTGTTTCCTTTGGTTATCAATCTTCGATTTTCTCCGGGTAACAGGACTGAAGAAATGGGGAAGAGAAAATAAAGAAGTGCATCCAAGAGGAGGAATTGACATATTGCGTTCCCGGGTGTCACATGCCTAGAGGGTGGAGGTAATATCTCAAGTGCTATAGGTGTCCGCTTCTAGAAGATACGTTTGTCTCCGTTCCGAGCGACAAAACTTGTTCTCCTTGTAATTTAATAGCAGTTGTGGTAGCAAAAGCGGTAAAACAAGATATGATGTCCTTTTTCATTTGCAGAGAGCAAAACTGCGGAAGGCAAGTTCGGTTCATTTCTCGATGAAACAGATAGAACAATTGGTAGGGAAGGGAAATGATAGGTTGTTACCGGATCTTTGGCATTTCAGACGTATTTCTCATCATTACAGGATGTTGGTTCATTAATAATTGAGATCTAATTTCTACATTTATTTAGTTCATTTAACAAGGGAATCACTCCACAAAATTTCGTTTCATTGGTTTTATTTCGTTTTCTTTAATTTTAATTTCTTAATTTCAGTATAAAACCCTTCTAGTTTATTCCAAACTCATATCTCTTATGTTTTCTCTTTGTAACCTGAAATACTCAAATGTGGAAATGTATCGCTTCTTTTAGAAATTGAAAATCAAACGTACTATCGCAAGCTATTTTACAAGATTCTTGTTAGTTTCTGTCGTAAAATTGAACCTTATCATGGTATAACACATTGAGGGCTGAGAATATCGAAATACAATTTCTAGAAGTTTTACGGAAACCACGAAAATGCTCACAGATACAAATGTCCATAACAAATAATTTTAACGAAGTGATCTGATAGTTGACGTCGTAAATCTCTTTCAAGAAGATTGTAAAGTTATAAGAAAGTTAAATATAATAAGCAAAAATATTGTGTTAACTTAGTTAGAGGTGAAAATATTATCATTACATTAACTGAAAAAATAATAACATTTTTTATTCTCAAAATAGTTTTTGTTATTTTTCCTTTAGAAAATAATAAATATTTTTATTTAAGTACAATCCATGTATTTGCCTGTTTTTTTCCGTAACCTAGAAAATTATAATTTGCTTGACCTGTTTCACTTAGATACAACTATTTTAATCATATGTTACTGATCACTTTCTAAAACAAAAAATTATTCTGACGAATTAATTCATTATTGATCTTTTTGTAAGTGAGTTTAATGGCATAATGAAAAATAATATGATATGATGAAAATGATAAAATAGCAAGGTTATCGTAATTTGCAAGATACTTAATATACATTAGGGCTTTGGTCCACTTATGATGAATTGGATAGATTATTTATTAATATTCGCTTAATTCATGTATCGAACATTGCAAATTCTTAACGCCAACTAGCGTTATGTTGTTATGTAAGCATCTGATTCATCCCCAAAAGTGGAATCGTTTGCAGAAAATCCATTGTCAATATTCATCTCCATAGCTTATTAATTTCTGTAATTAAGTGGAAGAAATGAGATAAATGAACTGAATCGCTATGATGCATGATAGTTATAATTTTAAAAGTGAGTTGTTCGTATGATAGTAATTAAATCGAAACGTTGCGCCTCTTTTTGCTCGGGCTTTAAGATGAATTTAAGCGAAATATATGCATGAGCCAAACCTTCATTATCTGTTGTTTGTTGTAAACTTAAGTGTAAAATTTATTCATTTACCTGTTTCGAGAAATACAGGTTAACACCGTTAATCGCTTACATGTGGCTGAATGAAGAAGAAATGGGATATCGAAGAATAGTTCTTTGCGTAGTTGGCAATAGCACCAATATGACGGATTAGTAGCTAAGTGATGTATGTGTTGCAAATATCATTTGCCAGTTAGCGGTATTTGGAAAAGTTTGAATTATTTTCTTATTACGCTTGTAATTACATTAAGTATAGAAGAAAAATATTGATAACAGCACATAAAAACTAATGATCTGCTTCGAAATGGATTGCAAACTAGTCTTTATATATGTTTATGATGGAATCGTTGAAAATTTTGCTCATCCATCCAGAAAGGTTAGGTTGATGATAAATCGTTTAGTTCCGGTCGCATTAAGGTCGTATTAAGGCGCATTTCGATTTGTTAAAAACTTCTACAAACTGTATCTTATAAAACGTCAACTTTCTTATCACGATGAATTTATTAGGTCAAGATTTATGGAAGTCATTTCTTTTATCTCCCATAAATTTTTATAAATTTTAGATTTACAGTTTATCATTATCCTTTTACTTATTAAATTTAATCATAAGTGAATAGCAACAAATTCATCCTGATACAGTTAACAAGAACTATATCAATTGAGTATGTTGCATGAAAGTAAAGAATGGTATGAAGAATACAGATGAGAAGAACCAGTTATAAGTTATCCTCCTTCAATCTTTCCTCTCCTCTTCCGTCATTTGCCCTTGTCAGAAAGGCTTATCTTATTTTATCATAAATAATCATCATAACTAACACTAACCAGTATCATCAGTCTCGAAGCATAGTTCATTGTTTGAAAATTCTCGAAAATTTTCCTATCATGCTTTCCTAACCTTATTCACCTCAGTAAATTTGAGCCTGAAATATTAACTTGCTTCATCCACCATTCATTGTCCACCTTAATTAAATATTATTCAATTTTTTCTTATCTCCAATCAGTTCATTTATTTCCTCTAATGATTCTTTTTATCATTTATTACCATCATTCATAATCTCTCTTCAACAATCTCTGACAATCTTCTTTGACTCCTCCCTTCTTCAGCATCGACCTTTCATAAAATTCACCTGGGAGTTTTCAACAAATACTTTCAGTTAAAATTTTAAGAAACGAAATTATCGAAAGCATATTCTCAATGATTTATTCTTGTTTTATGTTACTGACATGAAAGTTATGGACTATTTTGTTAAATCAGATTCTTTATTTCCTAATTCACTGTCCTTAAATTGCTTTAACGAGATTGTTACCCAAATTATTACAAATTGCTCAATGATATTTGAAAATTCAGATGCACACTCAGTTATGATCTTAAGATATCGCTTTATGTTACTCTCGTATTCACTAATAAAACAGTATTTAGCTTTAAGTAAAATTTGACGTTTTGCGGTCAGCCATCTGGAAGTCCTTTTAAATATGCAACAAAACCGCGTGATGTATTTTTGTGAACGAATTTAATTTGATTCAAGAGTGCAAAACAATATAAAGTGTTATTTTTGTGAAGAAAAGTGTAAGAGAACTCCACGTTAATGTAGCCAATGATTTTAAAAATTTTTTTAGAGTTATTTCTTCCTATACAAGCAGAAAACAGCTACTTTACTACTTATTGATAGCTTAATTAAATTCCAATTGAAGGGATGTTCTCATTGTTGTTGTTGTAATAGCATAGGTTTGTCAATCTTTTAGGTGTTACATTAAAAAAGGGAACGAAAAAGGATGATTTTTTATTATCTGCTTTTTTAGAAACCAGGAAAATTCATCAGTTCTTCGAAACCAGTTAGTTTTAAACAATTAATATGTCACCTAATTTCTTTATTTTAAAGAGGATAGCTTTTTGCTTATATGCCTGTTCGATTCTACTATCCATCCGATCATTTATTTGCTTATAATATTCCTTCTTTCCTTCGAAATGCAAAATTTGTTGAAATTACATCTGAATAATTTTTATTCTGTTTTGTACCATCCACATGCATTTTGAAATTTCGCTTCATCGCCTTCTTATAAACAGTATGTTTTTAAAGAACTGAGAATATTGTGCTAAATCATTTCTTCTTTTAAAGATCACAGTCTCACTATCGATGAATTCAAATTTTTCTCTAATTAGGGTTAACCAAAAATGAAGACTAATTATTATTAGAACATTGCATTTACAGTCCTTTTAGAGAATGTGTAACTTCTGAGAATTAAAGCCAGTAAGAATGAATTATAATAACAGTGATAAAGTTATTAACCAATGGAAACTACAAATAGTTTCACAAAATTGAATAGATGAAATTTCACCCTTGCACATTTTGATTTGCTGGTCAGATCTTTACGATTAAACGACTGTTAGCGATAATTCTTACAATGCCTCAACAAGTCGTATATCTTAAGTTAAGTGTTATTTGTTAAAACTACAACTTGAAGTATGCAAAAATTTACAACAATTTGACGAGGACAATAATAAATGAAAGTTTTTAGGTCCTACGATTCAAAAATGTTGCTGTCATTGCAGTCAGTAAAAAGAAAAGACGGAACCGGATCTAGTCATCGTAATTGGTGTTGGGATTAAATCACATCTATTTAGTTTATCTTTAACAATAAAGGATTATTATTGTTATTGGCATTTGTTTGAATTACTTTCTTATTCCGAATATCATTGTATTCCTACAATTTATTTCAAGTATTTTATTTTTTATTTGATGATTTCATCCATTTCTTTGTTTATCCACCACAAAACTCATCATTAAACCATTCAAATCATTGAATTTCCTGCTAATTCAGTTAAGAAATAAATATCGTAGCAAAAATTCTAAGCAAAATTTATACTTATTAAAATTATAACTGGCAAATGACCATGAATGACCAGTACAGTGACTTTCCGCAAGTCTGGACAGCATGCCATAACCTGACATACCTTATACATTTGTATAAGTTACCTAAAAAGAATTGTTAGTGATAGCATTCAACTTGTTGAAGGTGCTAAAAACGAATGCGAAATTTTCAGAACAGGTTGTTCTAGAATTTCCGACAATCACTTTGTGGTCATCTCTTACTAACAGCAGCGGTCATCAAAGAATGTCTATAACTTTTAATCTCAATGAAATTAAATAGCAATTTCAGTTTCTCGCTACTATGTAGTTCAAAGTAATACATAAGAAAGATATGAATGAGTTTGTTCATTAATTTTAATCTATCCTTCTCCAAATTACCATAATACGATATGCATAATCCCTTTTTTTTTCGTTCCCCAATGAAATTAAACATTGCAATAGCAAATGAATGATTCAATGATGATTGCTTTTGCTTTTTTGCTTCATCACTTTCCATTTTGAAACTTAATTAGTGACCTTTAAAATAATGTCATTATGGTTTGCAACATGACTAACACCGCCTCATCCGAATCAGGTAAAGCAGTTTTTCTCAAATTTCATTAAATCAAAAATGAGAAAAAATTTCATGACAATTACCGTTATCATTACTGTTACTGGCAGTAATGTTATAAATTTAGCATTCTTTATTTTCCCATTTCATTCCCGCTATCTTTCATTTAAATTTCCAGATGAAAAAAAATCAATGTGGGACATTCATACATGATCAGCAAGTATTTTTTAAACAACCAGTAGTAGTACAACCAGTACTGAAGACATCGTTTTGAATGATTTAATTTCATTTCTATTCTCTTCCATACATACATACATACTCTTTTTGTATATGTACACATTCGTTTCCGTGATGACATTTTTCTTTCTTTTTTTCACTTTTTTGAAATCTTCTGATTTTATAGGAAGAGTGTAATGGAAGGAAAACAGAGGGAGGAAGAAAGAGAGAGAGAGGAGGAGAAAAGATAGGAAGAGTGATTGCTATAATCGTTAATGGTGTAATGACAATGACAACAAGCTTCATTACTCTAAAAAATTCTGGAAGTGCCATTGGCGGCTTTTTATATGTTATCGGCAAATTGTTGATTTTGATGAAAGAGTAGGTAGAAATCGTCACTTCTTCTACTACCAATGGCACGTTATTAAGACTAATTAACAAGATTGAATTTATCAATTTATTCAATCCTATTTTCAATTTCCATCAAAATATTGTTGATATTATTGAAATTCAAATGAGTGCATTAGGTTAAACGTGTATGGAATGAAATATCAGCGATTAATATTTATTTTGATCAAGGTGATAGGCCAACAGGTTGGAAATATAAACATAGGTATATTTTAAATTAAATCGAAGTAAAAAAGAAGTAAAATAAGGTCAAAAATTTGTCATCCGTTTATTATAGCTTAAGTTAGAGCTGTATCAAGTCAATTTATTATTTTCAATCAATTCTTTATAGAATTTTATATTATATTGTCATTTATGTATTATAATTGAAACTTTCGTTAATTACACTTTTAACCTCACTGAATGTTTCAGTTCTCTTTTTACCATAAAATATGTCGTTATTTTTGAAAATTTATTGGCATAATTTATGCTAATTCTTTTGTTTTTGTATCTGATCATTATTTTTGCAAAAATCAAAGATTTTAAAATTCTTCTATCATTCCACGTTTCGCAAATTTCGTTTCGAATTTCTAACCAACGTTTGTAGAATTTTCATGAGGTTCCCAGAAATTATTGTAATAATAATTTTGCTTTGTTTATAGTGTTTCATAAATAAATAAGTGACACTTTACTCATGTTGCCACTTTACTTATAGCAGTTTTCCAGTTCATCCTTTCTTCTGTTGTAGCATTTTGAAGAATATTTACCAATTGAAAAATAAAAACTATGATTGTTTTGTTTTCCTTCCTGAACTCAAACAATTAGTCAGTAGTGAAATTAATAAAGGATAAAATGAAATCTTACTCTTGGCTAATTAACCCAATGAAATTTATGATACTACTGGTAAGCTGAAATATTAATAATGCCATTCAACATCTCATAATTTCATCATTGTGTATGATAATATTGCGAAATAAGATCACATTAAAAAAAAGTTTTCATTCTCAATTTTACAGGAGATGATGGCGGATGTGATTGGTGAAAGAAATTTCGTGATTGACATATCTACACCTGAAACATTAGAACGGGATTTCTATGCTTGGCTTTATGTTAGTTTACCAATTTTTTCATTTCTTTAAAAGTATTCTTCATTGTTACTCTATTTATATTTCAAGATTTATTGTATAAAATGATGAAAAAATTGAAAAGATTTCACGGGAAATCTAAGATAATATAATCTAAAATGAAGTAATAATGGAACAAATGGCTAAATAGATTGCAAAAAGTAAGTAAAGGATGAAGAGAAAGAATGATTAAAGCAATTCAACAACAGTAATAGATGAATTATAAGCAAGTGAATCAAGAAATAAAATAAATTTATAATAAACGAAAGAGGAAGTATTTATGCAACGAAAAGAAAATTAAGAAATTAAGAAATAATTGCCATTATATTAGAGCTTTTAACTTCTTATTGTTAGTTCTTATCCTAATTAATTGCAAGTATTTGGTAGGGCAATTGCTAGATGAAATTGTGAGATCGGACTATCCGTATTTTCAGAAAAGGGATCACCAAGAATGACATTGTTAACGACTTAAAAAACATTAACAATTTAATGAGCAAATTGGATAAGTCTAACTTAGATCAACTTAATTAACAAAAAATAGCTGCACATACATTACATATTATATGCAAATAGCAAGTCAATGTTATTTTAATTTTTTTTTTCCTTTTTTTTTTTTTTTTTTTGTAAACTCTCTGCAAAAGACACAAATAAGTGGACAAATTTTTATTGAGAGAGTGATATTGGTTACAACAGCAATTGCTAATGTGAAATTTAACATCAAAAAAAAGTGACTGTTGCACTTCATCAGTAATCATCAACAAGCCAATTTTTTTTTTTAGTGTATCATTCGTCTTTCTATTCTGTCCTTATTCATATACCATTGAAAGTGTAACAAAGAATTCATTCCCTCGTGTCTATCAACAGTTCTCATTTCATTTCAATGTTTTTTTTTGTAAAGATTACAAAATTAATAGTACATGTAGTAGCATATGTAAATAACTATTCTGCTATGTATATATTTATTCTTTCCTTTCTTCTTTGATCTTCCAATTTCAACTAAAATGATGGATTATTTTTGTATAATTTACGAATTAATAGAAAACTCCGAAAGAAAGAAAATAAATAAATTGAAAAACAAATAATCAGAGGAAATGATTTCAATCAAATAAGGAAAAGAATGTGAAAATTAGCAATGTAATAGTTTTGTGCTAAAGGATTTTGTATTAAGGAAACTTTTTAGTTGAATTCGACGACCTCAGTTACTTTATATTCTTGGAAAAAAAAAAAAGAGGAAAAATTATCCTTATTCTCTTTGTATTCATTGATTAGCCATTTTGGGATGAATAATTGCGATAAGCTAATTAAAGGTTAAAGTGGACAACGTAGTAGCTTATCGCTTTGCGTTGAAAGGAACTTTATATTGAACGTGTGAATTTTGTTGCATAACTTATTTATTACTTCATAAGTTCAAATTCAAAGTTATGATTTCATAGCAATAAAAGAATTGATTAAAGTTTTAAAATTATTACATTTTAAGGTAGTGATCCAATCAAATGATTAGATAGTGATCTAATCAAATGAGTAATAAAAAACGTGAGAGTTCTCAATATACGAAAAACATGGATTATTTTGAAAATGGGCTATATCAATCTTCTTGTGATATATATCAAGTATTCTTTCAAGTCGTCATTCGGTTACGAGTATCGTTTTACAGAGTTTTAAAGATATTGGAAGAATTGTTCATTAGTTCAGATTTCCATCATCGTCCCGACACTGTGTTTTTTTACGATTCAATATTCTTCTTTGTCCATTAAATCTCCTGTTTATGGTTCTAAAATGACCTCTTATCATAATAACACAATCGAAAGAGATAAATTTTGAAGGGATAATTTCAGAAGTTTCAAAGCATAAAAAGAAGGGATGGCATACGATCGGAATATTGAAAATAATCTTTAAAATATCAACAGAGTAAGTGAAGATGAGTGTAAACAAAGAAAAAAGAATTAGAAGGCATATCCATTTTCTTTTAATTTCTTCTTCTAATTCAAATCATTGCATTCTTTTTTGATTTTCAGGCTAAGAATATATTTCTAAAATAAAATCTCATGCGATACTGAAATATTGGCAGGAAAAGAATGTTAAATAAATAAACGATAAAGTAATAATCGATGAAAAATAAGTGGCCAAATGCAAGAATGATAAATAAATGATATGCAAAGTGAATAAATCGATGAAGAGAAAGCGAATAAATGGAAAAAAAATTGATGAATGAATTTGTACCAATACGATGATGAATAAATGCTAAAAAAAATTGAATAAATCGGTAGACAAAGTTTGCCCCTACAGATACTATCTTATCAGGGAAAAATATCCGCTTTATAGGGCGAAGAAAAAACAAACGGTCGTCATTTGGAGCGTTTACCACCAATTGATGATTTAGCATTTGGTTGTCGAGATTCATTTTCGTCACCCGATGATCTTTCTGATGGTGGTTCTTTTGCTGATAGTCCACCGTCTTCGACATCATCGGAATCAAACGACTATCGATCATCTAGTGAGTCAGAACAACGTCGAGAATCTGTCAGTTCATGTCCGAGCCGTAGCTCAGGTATGAAGAAATGCTATGCGCAAGTCAAATTTAACCTTTGCTAAATCTTTTTTTTTTGTGCAATCTGGAAGTAAAGATAGAGGTTTCAGTAATAAAGAGCTTTTTAGACTGAAAGTTAAAAAAAAGAAATTAATTTCAGAAGTTTTAATTATCAATAATAAAAATACATTTCGATTGTACGTAATCCGACAAATTTCGGTTTAAAAATCTACATAACGCAGTACTTATACTTGCAGGAACAAATCAGCTAGGCCGTATTTATAGTCCTGGATTACCTTTATCGATGAGCGAACGAGAACAAATTGTTAGCCTCTACAAAAGTGGTTGGAAAATTTGTGATATATCGAAGCGCCTTTGTATTACACATAGTTGTGTATCGAAAATATTAAATCGGTGCTTTTTTTTTGTACTTTAAGTTGATCTGTAAGATGATCCAAATGAAATTATGCATGAATATCTGTTTTTTTCTTAACTTGAGCATAAAAGTTTCCTACTATTTTTTTTTTAGATATAGGACGACAGGATCAGTAAAGCCTAAAGATGCTAAAGAAGGTCGAACCGAATCACCACTAGTGACTGCCATTCGGGATTATAGAATGCGGTTGGGTATGAGCCGGCAGGCGGAAATTCGAGAACAATTGATTGCTGATGGCATTTGTAGTCGAGAAAATGCTCCGTCACGATCATCAATTAATCAGTAAGTTCAATTTTAGAAATGTTTATAGACATATAAGCATGATTGCTATCAGAAACTCAAGAACCTTCCGACAACAAAGTTGTTGAATTTCAAAACATGATAAACGATGCTATTATTATTGAGAATTCTCAAAAGCAGTTAAATGCAATGATGTAATGGTGTCGTATACGTCAAGGTTGACGTTTCACAGCAAAACGTGTAAACGTAAGAAGTGGAGATCAATAAAGAAATGAAAACCAGTACTTTCAGCATATTGAGGACAAAATTGGATATGAAGAAGAGGAGGAAACCCACCTGAATATCAAAGCAATCTCTCTCTCTCTCTCTCAGATTGCACAAAACAGAGATATTTGTGCAAAGTAGAATAATTTATAAATTTTGTGTCAAAAGGAACACATACGTCACTGCTTACCACATCTTTACATCACCTCGTCAGTAATCTTATTAAAAAAAATTTTTTTTTTCTTTCACTGCCTTGAATATACTTATTTTTACTTATCAGTTTTCACTTTTTTTTTTGATACTGCCTTATCTTCGTCTCTTTTTTTTTTTTCTTGATAAATTGTTTAGAAATATGTTCACGAATTGTTTATGTTTAAAAAAGCTAATAATGGAATAAAAAATCGAAAATTTTTTAAATTTTTTATTCCATTATTAGATTATGTACTCGAGTTGGAAATATTTATTTTATGCAAGAAATGAGATTTTATGCAAGAAATCGAAAAGTCATTTAAATAAATATTTTTCAGTTATTAGTTCAAAAAAGAAAAATAAAGTTTTCTGGCCTAAATATCCTGCTTTTTTTGGAAGACTTTTTTTTTAGATTTTAACAACTTATATTAGCATTTTTTTTCCAACGATTACTAACTAGTCTGTGATAATATGTGCATATTGTATCTGATATAAGTGCGAGTGCATTCTGTTCGATTTTGCATAATTGTGAAGTTATATTATTAGTCTTTTAGATGTTTCTCGTTTAAAAGGTTTCAATCAATGAAACAAGAAGAAGAAGTAAGTTGAAATTTCTGCTTCATTTTAATCATATTTGCTCATCAATAAACATGAAATCATTAAAGAAATGCTTTACTGATAGCCGCGCAGACCGCCACGCAGTTAATTAGTACATTGCGCCGTTCACCGTTAAGCTTAAACTTATTTGCTGAGTGAAACTGATGCATTGGAACTGAAATAAGGGAAACGAATATATCAGAAATTTAAAGAAATAGAAACGAAGAAAAATAAAATTCGTCAGGAGGCAATTAAATTTGAATGCGACAAAAAAAAAAAAATTATATGGAAAATCACTGTCTTCGAATGTCTGATAATTCAGTACAGCAATTCCTTTCCAATTTCCAATTTGGATTTACTGAAAAAAATAATTAATGTATATGTGAAGAAGTCAATATGAGTAAAAATTCTATGTTACCATAGAAAATAAAAATTTCGAGAAAAATTTAATCATCAAAAAAATCCATGATAATAAAATTGACATAAGATTCGGCAGGAGAAAATCAAATTTGAATGGAATAAAAAAATCGTATAGAAAATCTGCTATCAGTTCAAGTGTTGAAATCATCAAAATTTTTTCGAAATAGATATCCAAAGCTTATCATTGAAATATTAACATTTATGATCAGTATTTTGGGTATCACTATATTACATTTATTAATGTGATATGTAACTGTAATTACTAATGATCATTAAAATAACTGTTATAATGGGAAGAATGAACATTGGATCTATATTTCCCCAAAAATAGGCCCCAAAATTTTTTAAATCTTTAACGGTAAACAAAATTAGGCAAATCGTAAATATATGTGATTAAACAAATTTTAGATATAATTTCTCGATTTGTGGATCAACAAAAAAATAAAAATTCCTGAAATTGTCGTATTTCAAAGAGATGTCATTGTTCTCATTTCTATTTTTTGCAGTTATAATAAATTTGTATATTTGATCTCGACCTTTCGCTATTTTATATTTGTGTGCACCTTTGCAGTCCAAACTGCGGTCTTTTTTTTTCAATTCACCCTAATTATTAAAGTTTGTTTTAAATATTAAAAGAAATATTCTATATCATTTTAAATATTTCATACCTTCAATTGTACACTTAGATTAAGTTTGCAATGAATATGTCTTGTCTTAATGGAAGCAATGATATAAGAAATGGAGAAACTTGGTTATGTAACAGGATTTGATATTTTCGTTTAAACTGAGTTAGAATCCAGAAAATAAATTACAGAGGCAGATAATTCATATATAACTTTTTTTTTTGTGATGTATGGTAATCAATTCTGAGTAAAATCAACATTTTTCTGTTAAAATTTACTTTTTATAATTGATTTTTATGTTTGATACTATTATTTGTTACTTATCATTGAAAGAAATAACTCGATTATGTTCTATTTCATTATTCTAAATGTGTTAACAAGTAAAAGTGTCATGAAAAATGTGTCAACAGAATGTTGCATGGAAACTTCATTAAACAAATCAATTAATTAATGCATAAAGGTTAAGATTGATAAATTCCTGAAAAGATAGAAATGATTCCTATTCATTTAGCAGCATACAATGATAACATTACAGGAATTAGTAGCCTAAAAGAATAAGCCATGAGGCTTATTTGAAAATTTGGATCATATCAAGCAAAGCTCAATCACATAATATTTCTTTCGTAATTGTAACATACCTCTCGGAGGTGTAGTAGTGATGAAAACATAATTCGTAATCGTTCTCTTACTTTTCGAATATTTTCAACCTGATCATGAGAAGAATCAACTATGAAGCAAACCAGATAACTTTGAGAAGACTTTTGTCTCTCTCTCTCTCTCTCTCTCGATTGACCCTTTCATTCATCTGTCTGTTTCCGGAAAAGGATCGAATGAAACATATATAGACGATACTTTCTGAAAGCTTTCCGTTTTACAAACAATTGAATGATAAAGAAAAGGTTATGGTAAGGTACTGATATCGTAATAGCCCAACATAACGACTACCTCTTCCACTATAAAGGTTCGGTCTCGCCACGAAAACTTCTCGTTTTAAATTTAAATTTAAATTTAATTGCTAGTGAAATGTATGTTGTTCATTCATTATTAGTAGATTTTCTGTGAGATTTCATACGGGATTAAGAAATGAGATGGGCAATGTTATTAGATACTTATTGGAAGATTCATAGCATTCCATTTAATTATACTAAGAAGGGAATGCTTTTATTAGGCATTCACTGAAGAGGATCTTCTCATTCGTAGATTTCTGGTTGTTCGATGAATTTTAAGCTTGAAAAGAAACAAGAGAGAGAGAGAGAGAGAGAGGGGAAGAGAGGAGTAGAAAGTAAAAATGGGGATAACGTATCCTTTTATTAATCAGAATTCATTGAAATTTGTCATTTGCAGGAATATTAGAGGAGTGGGTGGTCGGCTTTCTTTCTTCAAATTTATTTAAGTGGATAATTGTCGATGGATGGCGAGGGAAGTGTACTTAGCTCGGAAGTTGCCGCAAGCCTTCTCAGTTTGGAAGTGATTGAAAATTCTATAGCCGATAGTAAGTTTGGTAATTATGTCCTTAAAGAAATGAACTTTTGTGACAGAAATTTGAATTAATTTTAAGAAAAAGCATTCGAAAAGATTTCCAATTTGTTCGAGTATGAATTGTAATTTTCAATATGACATATATAACATAAGCGAAACACAAATAAATAAATAGATGAATTGATAAAACAGTAAATAAATGAGTCAACAAAATGACTGCATAATTAAACAAACAATAAATGATTGTGCAAATAAATAAACGACGAGTAAACAATTGTGAATATTTGGAAAGACTCCTAAAGTTTTATTAACAAATTTTTATCTGTCACTAGCTATCGCGAAAAGTTAATGTCTTATCATTGAATTATAAACCTATAATACTGCATGCTGACATGCTAGGACTGGGAATTCTGTAGCACGGTAACTTTACCAATGAGTATACTGTCAACATGCAATGCTATGGCAACATGGATAGTCTGACTGTTCAGTAAATAATCGGGTGCTCTGATTGTTTTATTTGTTAAAATCGAGTATGCAAGTAAATGATATTGTATTTTCTGTTAGCAACAGTAAGAATCGAGCAAAAATCTTTTCAGGAGAAAATACGGTTGCTCGATCAGCGTCACAAGTTAAAAGGGTGAATCGAGTTTGTGTTGTTGGAATAGCTAGAAGTAATACAGAAGTTACAGATTTGTTAAAGGTATCACTTTGTTTTCTTGCTTTTTGG
The DNA here is from genome assembly GCA_013365325.1 of Dipetalonema caudispina. Classification (NCBI taxonomy): domain Eukaryota; kingdom Metazoa; phylum Nematoda; class Chromadorea; order Rhabditida; family Onchocercidae; genus Dipetalonema; species Dipetalonema caudispina. The sequence goes on along the minus strand of JABVXV010000060.1, from coordinate 85,288 downwards.
AATTGAGTTGTTGTAGTAGTTTCATTTGATTCTGTCTTGCTGTAATATTCATAAACTTTGAATTGATGTTTTACACAGGTTATTTTACTTGATTTTAAGACCGTTTTTGTAGAACCACTTTGGTATCGAATTGTTAGAAAGCGAAGATGGCTATGAGTTCACAAAGGACGCTGATATCACTTTCTTGTGCAGTGAATTCACTGATTGCCGTTGGTTCAAATATCTTAATTCCTGTCAAAAACCAATTATTGGCCCAGCAGTTATCCGAAAACGTGCCGTAGATGGCAAAGTACTACCAGTTTGATTGATAATCCTTTTCTTAAAATTGTTACTTATTTTTCATCGATTTAGTTTAAAACGATTATTTGAAAAATAAGATCAGCAAAAAATATCCTCCAAATTCTTCCTACTTTTTAAAATGTAAAAAGTGATAGGGAAAGCAATCTTCAAATACAATAACAAATATTTCCAAGGAAGTTTCATGTGCCATTTAACGGATTCTGTATTTATCCAGTGAATAGGTTCCACTTTTTTCATGCTTTGTTGTTGTTTCTTTGTACATAAATGTGCCATATTTCATATTTCAGCCCTTATTGGTACCTCGTCCAAACCGTCCACTTTACACAGACAGTATGTCCGGTGTGCGAATTGCTTTGTCGGGACTTTCTACCAAAAATTGTCGGGAAGCTGTCGATCTCGTACATTTCATGGGTGGTAGCGCTCAGCGAATATTTTCTGCTTCTACCACCCATTTAATCACTGATACTGCTAAAGGCAAAACATACAGGGTACTTTCTTACTAATTTCAGCGGTTTAAAGTGAGGTTTTTAAAGAAGCGAAAGTAATTGCTTCGATGATGTGTCATTGAGTGGAACTGATGCCTTTTTAAGAGTGCAACAAATTAAAATATCAAGGTATATTATTACAGATGGCGGTGTCAATTGGATGTCGTGTAATGCATTTAGATTGGTTGCGTGCTGCATGGGCTGCCAGAGATTCTATTCAAATCAATGTCACTGCCATTGATTTTGTTCGTTGATTTGTTTATCTCATCATTTCCTTCATTCGTTCAAAAGCTGATGGAGGGAATACTTGGATTTTATCTTTTATAGTTTCAGAAATTTGAGCTTTTGCAGATGAATCGATACATGGTTGAACCATTTTGCGGATTATCATTATGGTTTGTTGCCTACGACGAGAAAGATCTAACCGAAATGAAGGAAAAAACCATAGAAAATAGTATGTATTTCGGTTGCACTGAAGCTATCTTTACCCTCTTTCCGCAACTTTTTACCAGTTTATTAAAAACTTCCGAATTAGATCACTTGTTACGTGACATGCACTATTGCTCTTATTTAGAATTTTATAACTTGCAAATTCATTAACCTGATTTTTCTTCTGGGGTTTAGATATTTAAAAAAGGTCAATTCAAAAAAAAGCAAGTTGTAAGTCACAACGCAGTTATCTGACTCAGATAATCAAAAAAAGCGAAAAATGGGGGTAAGGTTTATTGATAAATTACATACTTCCAAGTGCATTTATATGAGAGATTCAAAAAAATATTTTTTGAATCTCTTATATACGTTGCAGAGTGCTATCAGAACTCCTCTTCTTTTTGCATTTATGTTTAGAGGGAAAAGTCGCTGCAAATCAGAAGCAAGCAACCCACATTGTGGTTTCTACATCTTTGGATGCTAAAGTTGAAGGATGTGATACAAAACAACATCTAGTTTCTGGAGAAGTTTGTCTTCAAAATTTATTTATTTTGATTTGTTATGATGGGAAAAATACTGTTATTATTACTCGGAATTATACCATTTCTAGTGGTTTTGGATCTCTGTACAGTTGAACTGTTGTGCCAATGAAACTATTTATAAATGGAAGGGCCAACGGACCAAACACACCTCCATGCTCTCACCAAATACCACTGAATTAGCAAGTCGAACTGCTAGCAAATCGGTATCCAAGTAAGCATTTATTTCATCTTCTATTTTGGAGGATTTTTTTTCCACTCGGCAATTAGTTATTTAATGTAACGATATGATAATTAAAGAATATTTTTCAGATCATCTATGGAAGTTCTTGATAGCAGCAATTGTTCAGCACTGCCAGGTTTGTTGATTTTTATAAAGACTTCGATTTCTGTAAAAAATGTAAAACCGATAACATAATTCTGTTTTGTTGGTTCATCTCTCGTTTAAAAATCAAATATTAGTTATTTTACTAATTCCAGATTATTCAGAGCATTTGCTGTCAACGGATGATCCTGAAATATTGAATACCTCTCCACGAAGACTGAATAAAAGATATGCTGTGTGTAAAGAAATGCTTGAGACTGAGGAAAATTATTTAAGAGCATTGAAAATTATTGTACAGGTATCTATCCTTGCTATTATTGTAACTACATGTAAATAAGGTAATCATAGATTTGTCATACGCCGCATTAGTTATAGTTAACACAATGGAGATTTCCATAAACGATTTGCTTACTAACGGCAAAAATTCACATTGCAGAATAATACATATTCTGGATACAATTATATTTCCATATTCTTTACCAAGCTTAGAGATTTGGTGATTAATTCTATGGATTCAAATGAATAGTGTTTATAGGTTTAGCTAACATTATATATTTACACTTTTTTCATCATTTCTTCCAAACTTCTTTTTCGAACAACTTCTTTCTGTTTCCATGCTTTTCCTAATTCTTCTCTTAGGTGGGGTTTTATTTTTTTGAATTATCTTAAACTGCCATAATATTGCAGGTTTTCAAAGAACCCCTTGAAGCGCAGTTATCGAACTTGGATAGTGGTCTTCTCACAAAAGCTGAAATAAGCCAAATATTCGCCAAAGTACCTCCATTGATCGATGTTCACGAGAATATTTGTCGCACGCTTCAAAGCTATATAATGCATTGGATGAATGAACGCTTAATTGGAAAGGTTTGATTTTTTTTTTACTTTACTCCATTGCTGTTTGCTGTCATAGATCTGGGTAATGTAGCAGAGAATTGTATATTTTGTGATCAACTATCTCTCTCATTTTCATCGTTGTCTTCCATTAACATTTGTCATTGCCACTTATTACTGCCAGCGTTCAACGAGGTTTGTAACTAACACTTTTACGGTCCTTGGAAAGGAATACAACCATAAAGGACGTTAATGTAATTTTCTTTATATATCAATTAGCTAATAGAATGATAATAATTCAAATAGCTTAAAATACAGTAATAGCAGTAAGAAATGTTGAATATATTAGAAATTTTCACTAATGATAACAATTTAATCAAGAGTAAGTGTATGAAATATTAATGGTACAAAACACCCCAAGTATTCAGAGATAGAGAATTCATGACTCTTATTTGCTCCATTTTAGAATTCAAGGTTGTTCCATGCAGTACTATGGACAAATGTAGCAGTAATAAGATAATCTGAAATAGTTTTTCGAATACTTGTGCTAAATCTCTCTTTGTTGCTCGTAGACCTGCATCTCTCTTCATAGGTCTGGCTAGATCACGCTGCTGAATTGACGCCGATATATAAAGCATTCATCAATAATTATGATACAGCCATTCAGACATTGAATGAATGCGATCAGGCCAAACCAAAATTCCATGCTTTTTTAAAGGTAATTATAACAGTAGTAATTACGATCTATAACAAACACTTCTCAATACTGGTCTCAGTTAACTTTTGATTTACATAAAATCATGAGATACTAATAGCTACAAGATGCTTTGTTATAAGCCTTACGTGTTTATACTAAACAAGTAGAAATATCAGATTTAATTCTCACTATCAGATTTATTTTTCTCATTCTATATATATATATATATATATATATATATATATATATATATATATATATAAGCATTTCATTTGAAATTCTTGAAATTTGAAATTTTGAGGCTGCGGAAAGTCGTTTGGAGTGTCAGCGGAATAGTTTACCGGATTTATTGGTACGGCCAGTACAGCGCTTACACTCAGTAGTCTTACTTCTGAAGGGTTTGCTGTTCTCCACTTATGTTGAATGCACGTTGTTCTAGTAGAAAGCTGTTCCCCAATTCTCCATTTTTTGCTTCCAAAATTTGTTATTTTTTGACTCCAACAAAGTTTTCCCCAGCTAAATGTAGTTATCTTGCAGCTATTTTGGAAAAGACAGATCGTAAAAATCCGGACAATGCCTATTTGATTAAAGCGAAACGAGCCGTGGAAGCAGCTCTCACGTAATATTTGATTCGTTGAAAGTATTTCTAAGTATCCTCCTGATATTTGGAAAAAAATCTGAATTTTGTGTGCTTCCGTATAAGTAATTCTTAAAAGTTTCAAGGCACTTTTTCTTTTTTTTGCAGAGAAGCGAACGAATCTCGTAGGCAGACTGATTCCTATGCAATGATTTTCAAGTTGTCTAGTGAAATTGAACGATGTCCTGTAAGTTTACTATGATAATGATGTCGGGAATAACAGAAGATTGGGTTTCATTTAGAGGAGAGACAGGGAGTACACATCTAAGTCGCGAAAAGCTTTTCCTAAGATATTTCCGGTGTAATACCATAACAATTAAAAAGTTTTGACATATGATGCAATCTAAAAGCATCTTGTCCAGAATTGCGTGAAATTCGATAACGTTTACATGCTGAGTATACGAATGTTTTTTAGAGCAGTTATATATGTCTCAAGAAGTTCAAGTTAGTGTTGCAGTTAGAAAATGTGGTATTCCTGGAGTAATTTCAGGCTGATATATTATCAAGCGCTCGAACGTTAAAAACCGAACTGCATGTATTGTCATTGGGTGGTGAGGATGAATGGGCTAGAACTCGGAACAAGCGAATGGCCATATTTCTGTTTAATGATTTAATAGAAATTGTTAAGGTAATTTTTGACATAAAAAAACAAATTCATATGAAATTTAGTACGTTATTAGCATCAAACTTTTTACTTTTTAGAATTAAAAAATACAATTTAAAGTAAACTTGAAGAAAAGAAGCGCTAATATTGCAAGCATCAAGCGCAATTTATATTGTTCTCTTAAGGTACGAACAGGAAATGATGATAGCAGTACTCCAACACGGCGCAGTTTCTCAAATTATTCCCTTACAAGACAGCTGTCCTTTTCTGTATTGCGGCACGGCAAGAAAAAATATAAGCATCATCAGCAGTATATGCTTGCGTCGATTCGTAGAATACAAAGTCTTGCACACGCTGGTAAGTTCTCACAAAATATGGGTAGAAATTGGAAATCATTTTTGATTCAATTTTTATCCATACCATATTACATAAGAATAAGTCTTTTTTCGTAAGTTCTCTAAAGCTATAAAAAGATTTAGATGTAAGTGGTGTGTTCGTTCTCTCATTTCGAGTTAGCCAAGGTGAAGATTTTTGGGTGGCACAATGCTTAGAAAATCAGGAAGGAGAGCTGGAAAAGTTCTTACGCGAAGTTGCAGACCAGGCAAACTTTTTTTTAATTTAAATTTAAATTTTTGGGTTTGTCTATCTCGAACTTTATCTACTTGTTTGATATTGGGTCAGGTGTAAGTTATGTTACGTGCTGTTAATTGATTTTCCCATTCTTTAATCGCAGGTTTATAAATTGGTGGGAAGGAATACACTGGTGGAGAGAGTAAACTTCGACGAAGATCCCTCATTATTAGGTGTCAAGGAAAATATAGCAACTATCAAAAAAGCATTAAATCATGCGTAAGTAACTGTTGCTCATATTAAAAAATATTATTTATTAGAAATTCACATTTGCATAACAAAGATGTTGAAGGAATCCCCCATGAAAAACAGCCTGTACTGAACAGATAGGTGTCCTTAGCTTCATTTAGTGCTTTAGGTACTGTTTTGTATAATTGCGAAGAGTGAATTTTGCAACCAACGCGAAAAACACAGGAAAAAGGAAATCCTCTTCGACTAATCTATCAGATTTTATAGTTTGATGGTTATTTTGTCTTTGCGAGCATAATTTTTACACTCAAATTCTGACATATGGAAAACTACCATGATAGCTTTGCCTCATTCATCCTTGAGCAGAAATATCAGTTCATTGCAAAGCAATGCGTAAGCGTCATTTTTTTTTTCAGAGTTCGAAATCCAGTTGGCGGATATCAGGCGTTAGGAACTCCTCGTGCACGACCGCAAAGTCAGTTCAGGCGTGCAATGTCTACTATGCATTTGGGTATATCAAATACACTATCACGGTTGCATTCTCGCAGTAACCTTCGTCCAATTGACGAAAGCTTTGAAAGGACGTCACCAGACGGAAGAACACATACAGCCGGTTTCACCATACCGACTCGTGGTTTTCGACAGATGCTTTCCTCTTCTACATTTTTACCCTCACTTGGACGTCGTGATTCCATATTCTCACATTCTATTAAGGAATAATCTTTTGAAAAATATGCCTTTGCCACAATATATTTAATCAAGATCATTCTGCGCTTCTTCATTAGACAGTGTTGCAGTTTTAGCATTTTTGAATCGTATTGCATATTACATAATTTGAAATAATCCACTTTTGCTTCGAGTCATGAAGAAATCTGGATTCTACTGCACTGCTTTCAATATTATTGAGGTACCAATCTCATGAAAAACTAATTTTAACTCTAATTTTCTAGACTTCTTATCAAACTCAAATTTGTCGTTGTTTTTGAAGAGTGTTTCTTATAGAATTATGCTGCATTTATGTTTTTCTTATATAACGATTTGTGCTAAATTGCATCGCGGCAAATATAGTGTTACAATTCGAATTCATGGTTGTTTGAAAATTAATTTTAAAATCTCCTGCTCAGCTTTCTTATATGATTCCTTCTAAACGGTTATTCTTTTCATCTAATTTGATTTTATACCAGTTTTGCTAAGATTTGTACATTTCACAACTAGCTGTGGGAAAGGATCTTCTTTTAAAAATATTGTATTAGTATTACTGTGTGAATACAAATGTATGATTCGAGTGTTTAATTTATGACTAGCAGTTATTAGTTATTCTTTTCACTTGACATCAGTTAAAAATTATACCTTTGCTGCAAAAGCCACCAGCTGTTTTCGAGAGAAAACAAAGAAGGACTATCGTTTCTGTTATATCATTTCCATTACTCAAAAAATTCCATGATGTGCATTTCCTTCAAGAGTTCATTTCCGAAAATCACTTATTTAATTATATTTGATGATGTCAAATGTCATGCTTTTCAAGATGGCTGTGAAATACTACGAATGCATTTTCAGAAAAGTTCATCGACTTGTAAAATACATATTAGTTTATTTTAGCAATTACATTTTGTAATAGCACTTACATTTATAAGATTCAAAAGTGAAAGCTGAAATCAAGAATTCCTCTTCTGAGAACAGATTGCCCTCTTCTGTGAATCCAACACTAAGAATTCGTCGATACCGATATATTCGTCGTCATCCAAGTTTTGAATTTCTATAGCTACCTATAACATAATTTTGATAAAATATTCTTGGGGTCAAATCAAACTCGAAATTCGGGTCAGTGCTTGAGAGTTCAAATAGTGTGGAGATCGGATACGTATCGTGAAAAATCTATTACATTGAAGGTAGTCTCGGGGCTGTTGTACATTCAGCTCCGATTTATACTACAAGCTTTACATATTTTTAAGAATATTTGTCTATTCTGTTTTTCTTTTTGGGTATGCAAAGATATTTCGATCATAATTGATAGTCTTGAAAATCATATTTGATTTTGATGGGTAGACTGACGTAGTCGTAGATCCCTGCTTGTAGTGAAATCAATTCTCGATACCATCGCTTCGTCTCTTTTTTCTGTATTGGAGTCTTAAATAAACTCGTTATTTTTATTAAAGTAATAAATTTTAAAAAAATCTAAGACTTAAAGCTTGACAATATGTGTGTTGGTGCCTAACGTAATTCTCAACGGGAATATATTCGACGTAAAAACAACGGATATTTTAAAGCGAATGCATGAGATACCGTGAAAATAATCTTTTCCATAGGTTTTTCTCTCATCTTGACACTAATTCGAAGTTTTGAATTGTTCGAAGTTTTGTAATAAGCGAAAACAAAGTTGAAATCAACGGTGGATTGAAAAGATGTTATATAAAGACGATCCTTTACAACAGGTCCTGCGATGTAAATAAACGAGCCCGCTGAAAAAGTGAAATAATGTTTGGAGATGAAATTTGTAACCTAAAAGGTAACGGAAATGAAGAAAATTCAGTAATATTTAACTTGTAGAATCATTTGCATGACGCAACTAATAGTGCTTCACATTTCAAATAGCAATTAAAGTTTAGTTACTACCTTCAATTTAATTTTTTTCTTTGAAATTATTTACTTGGGCTGTAAAGCAAGCTGGAAGTGTCACTCTCTATGCCGGTTCCGTCAATACTAGAATGCGCAACGGACCACATTGAATTCGAAATATCTATGCCACACTGGTCGTTCTCATCATCAAAAGTACACTGTAGTACATCACATACCGATTTATAAATCATAAGAGTAGTTCTTATGCCGGGACTTTCATCGTACATAACTTGTGATACGATGTGATCTTGCTAGAAAACAAATTAAATCACGGAAGTAATGAGAAATTAGAGAATGGATGGAAAGACAAGCTTATAAAATACTGAAAATACATTACGATTTTATTTCTTTTTGATGCTTTTGGAGTTGGAAGAATTTAAAATCAGTATGAAAGATCAAGGACTAAGTTCAAATTCAACAAATACAGTTCAGACATTAATGGGAAACATAGTAGTATCGGAACATAAATCGCCATAATACTCCAAATTGTCAATAATAGCAAAACCGCCTTCCAAATTGGCAGAGTGAAATACGAAATTATCAGCTTGGATCAGAATCTACAATAAAAAGATGAAAATTTCTTTGAGAAATGAATTGAAGGACAAAAAATGACACAAGTCTGAAATTTTAAATAGTATTTAAGAATTCCACTGAAGTTAGAACAGTGAGATTGGATTTTGAAGATAAAGTTCCGCAATTGGATGTCGTTGGAATGACTTCCTCGTCTTTTTTTTTTTGTTGATTTCCGGTGCAAAACTTAATCAAAGTTCCTCCGGTTATAACATTATCAGAAATTAGGTGAATCAGTAACGAATTAAATACTTCTGAATATTTTCAATCATTTAATAACCTGAAATGGTTCATTTCCAAGGTCAGCAATGCTAATTTGTGCAGGTCCTGGACTGCCTCCTCTTATCGAACTGGTGCAGAAATCAAAATTTGGATATGGTTGACTAGTACGTTTTAGACATACTTTTAATCTTACTTCTGGGCTTATCCAATACCTGAAATTATGAATATAATTTGTGGATCGGTCAGATGTATTGAATAATTTCCAGCTTAGCATGACTCTTTACCCATTTATCCGTTTGGTCCCAAAATTTTCAACAGTTCCTTGCTTTTGTAATTATCTTTGTTAAAAGTTGAAATTACGGAGGATGTCATCCTATGTATTGCACTAACCTTTTCAATTTCTTTTTTAAGTCTTCCATTAAATCTATCCAGAAATGTGAACTTACATAAATCGAAGTTCTGCCGGTCCAAGTTGACAGGTTATCACGTCGCTAAGCAATGTTGCCTTGGAATTAGGAGCCCTAATTTGGTCTGTTGCCACAATGCCATAAGTTCCATCAGGTGTAGTGTATGTTCCGGTTGATACCTGTGAAGACAATTCTATAGTGATTAATGAAGGTGTAGTAAATTCAAATTATTTTATGAAATGTTATGAATTTCTTGACTCAACCCCTAATCACTCATTATCACTTACTAGACACATTACTCATTAAGATCGCTGATCGAACCAACTTCCTCATGCACAAACGGGCTAACTTTACGAAAGACGCAGTTAACATTTTGCACAAGAACAGCAAATTCGCCGCCAATTGCATTTTAACAATTTCCCTAGCTAAGTTTTGAAATTTGAATTTCCAATTTGGTAATCCAACATCTAAAAATTGAAATACATTCACTTTTGCTAGTATTCAAAGAAGAAAGCGTAGAAACGTTAATCCAAACCTGTAAACGATTACGATCCAGAAAGCCATTACCACGGAACCAGTTTAAATCATCGTCCGTCAGTAAACTGTCTATATTATGCCATCGACAACTGGAATCGAAATCATAGCAAAACAAATCGCTAGTTTCATCAATAGGTCTATTCTCCATCATATTGCCTATTCATTTTCCTGGTTAGTACTTTGTTAATGATTTGATGTCAAAGGTCGACAAATACAAAGACAAATGAAGAGATGAGATAAATTAAATGTGCTGAATGGATCTGCGGTACGTTCTATCTCTTTATGTAACTATCGAAAGGATATTTTTTCCTTATTTTTTGAAAAAGGAAATTCTGAAGAAAGTAATCTTTCACAATTTTACATTGTTTTTGTTATTGCTCGTATTACTTACTGATACTTATTGGTTGCGATTTCAACGTATTTTCACCAAGAGCATAGTGTGACCTTAATCCAACATTCTGCGCAATTGTATCGTAATCGAAAGGTGCGCAACCATAAACTATAACAGTGACATTTGTATTGCGTACGAAATATTCGGAAATTTTAAAATTTTATGTTTGAAATGAGAATAGAAGCAAATGTTTGATTGATAAGCTTAGGGATAGAGCACTTTGAATTGTGAAAGACTTTTTTTTTTTTAAACGTGAAAAACGCCTATAGTACCTCAAATAAGAAGCTCAACAGTGAAAAGTTCCGAGTGCAGCTAAAGATCTGTTGATAGATAAATTAATGCTTAAAATCCTAACTAACTAATTAGGTATACCTTACTATGATAATCACTAAAAATACCTGGATAAGTGAAAGCCAGAAGTGTAACTATCAATGACATTCTTCTCGGCAATGACATTATTTACTACTATCTATATTAGGTAACGCTATAATCATGTAATATTATTTACCGAGACACTCCATTGACCACGATTGGGTGGTATGACAAGTGTTTATTATAATCGGAATTTGCTATGTAAACAATCCCGCATTCTCCGTATCCAATCTATCCCGTCCTTCGTGCTCCTTGTCATTTCAATGGAAGGTTATTGATATCCTCATCTTTGTTCTTTTTCATTTTTGACGTCCATATCTAAAGAAAACTGTCTGCTATTAAATCATAGTTTCGTTTTCAACAAATAATCATTTAGTTTCTTATGGGAATTAACAATAGAAAAAGTAACTTTGAGCTACACGCAAGTTTTATCAAATAATAAATAACAAACAATTAAACATTTTTTAAATATATGCCTCTAAATATTAAACCATAAATTTCGCTTGTTCAAAACCAAATTCCAGCGGCAATAATTACATCCATTCATAAAAATGCGATGAAATGAAAATATTTAGTTAAACACTGAGGAATATATTTCCCTTTTTCAAAAAAAAAAAAAAAAAGAGGAGAAAAAATTTGTCCTTATCTCATTGAAGACAATAGGTGTTGTTAAATTTAAAACATGAAGAGGATCAGGACTGCTCATTTATTCAGAATAATAGAATTCTCGAAGGTATCAGAAAAATATGTAGAAGATCTCTTTAGATCATCATTCATTTTAAAAGAAATGATGACAACCAACAAAGTGACAAAATATCCCTTCTAATTCATTCCAAGAGTATGTAAATCAATTGAAATAAAATGTTAATTTGGATCACTTGGATTTGTTCTGTCAATGTATCATTTATCTTTTTGATCTATCCAAACTTCCAGGAATATGTATTGTTATTTTTCGGCCCTCGTCAAGATTCAGAAATCCATCTGAATCCTCAAGTAACTACAAATCTAATCTTTCGGAAATTCATTTCAACATGTGTGCAACAACCGCTTACCACTGCTTTAAACAACAAAACTCCGCATTCCTACGAAAGAGTTAGAGAACAAACATTAAAGCATTTACAGATCTGACTAGCTAAAAAATGATTGCCAATTTAACTCTGAAATTGAAAACTACATGAAATCATAAAATTAAAGCTTATATCATGAAATGATACATTTTCCTGAAATGATTCTTGAATAAAGTAACTCGATCAGAGAAACATTGCTCAATTTATCCCATGCACTCTCTTTAACAGTTATATACTAAGCATTCAACATGAATTTCTCTTGCAAAAATCAAATCAAACAGAATAATCTATTTGTTTCATATAAAATTCCTCTTATCAATGATAGCAGGTTGTGATGAAAATTCCACTTCGCTTCTTTTTCTAACATCATCAGGATCAGAAAATTTTTGGTATTATCATGATCGATTAAAAAAACGAACTCTTCCTCAGTTTTACGTCACGACACTACATTTCAGTTATGTATTAGCTACATAATTAATTATAATACAACTGGAAATCACTACTTAAAGACAGCTCTTGTTTATTAGTAGAAGCATTTTTCCTCGACAAACTTTCCCAGCTTGAATTCACTAAGTTCATATGCAACAGAACAGATAATTAATTGATCGTAAGTCAGAAGATTTCGCATTTAAATCTCTCATTGCATACTATTCCATCTTATCATTCTTTGATGAGTTGAATATTTGTTCCTCTTCTTATCAGACCTTTCTTTTTTATCTATGAGCTAATAAACTTATCGATTTCAATGACATCATATTCTCCAGTATGTACAGTCTTTTATTGACAATCAGTTTTCTCCTCTTGCCACGTTTAAAATTGCCGATAAAAATTTCACAGTTACATTTCGTGTTGCTGAGGTATACTTTCATCTATTATCATATTTACTACATTTAGAATTTCCTTATTTGATAAATCCATAAGCACTGAATTCTTTCCATACATAGTTGAGGTCATTTATCCAAGAACAATGAATCTAATTTGTCACTCATATTAAGTTCGTGAAAACTCTTGTAGATGTGAACTCAATTTATAACCTATGAAGAATAGGTTAAGTTTAATTCAAATCAGACTGAAAATGTGATAAAACCATATAGTCTGTCGGAATCTCTCTTAAAACTGCTAGAAAGTAGTTATCTTTGAAATTTTTGCAAATCAATTTCTTTAGCTGATATAAGTAACAAGTAATAAAAATAATTTTATAAACCCTATAGTTCTCTAATTTGGATACCTTCGGAATGATACTATTATATTGTTAAAATTTTTGCTTTTAGCTCATCAGCAAACTTCATTCACTGGGAGAACTTGTTTGTACCTGTCTAATATTCTCAAGACTTCGCAATTATATTCCAAGCGTAGAGAATTTCCGCACTACAAAGAGATCTGCAACAGTTCTTCCTTGGGTTCAAATTTTCATTTTTTTGGAAAGTAATGGTATTGATAACAAATTAATAACTTCCATCAAAGCTTCTGTCAAATTAGGTGCATAATTCAGTAAATGTGTTACTTAACTAAAATCAAAATTTCCTGTTTAACTTAGAGACGTGTGGGAATAGTTTCGAAGAAGCTTCTGCCAAAATAATGTAAATGGCAAATGATGTATAACTATCGAATATTGATGCTTGAATATTTCGAAACCAATTCTATAAATCTCTAAGTCATACAAAAATTTTGGATTTTATTAATTGGTGGGATTTATATATCGAATTTCAAAAAACCGAGTTTTATAAATTTTTGCAAGATTTAAATTTAACTATCAATGATTTGAAATTTAAATACTAAATTCACTTTCTTTTGGATCTGAGCTTATTGAGTCGGATATGGGGAAATGAGAATATTAAATTTGAAGAAATTGTAGTAGACTATCATTATAGAACCAAATTTCACAAATTTTGAATATTTTACCAAATTTTTTTTATCATAATATTTTACGAAAATCAATTACTTATACTATTACAATTACAATTCATCTTCTCCTACTTCAGCTAATGATAATTGTTAAGAGCGAATGATATATTGAACAACAGTTACAAAAATCCAGTTGTGAAAGTTTAAAACGCTTTATAGTAGTCTGAGCAGGTACCCTTTTGAAGTTAAACAAATACGTGGAATGTAGAGAACTCTATTCATTGAAAAACTATTTTCCAAACTAGTACTTTAGCATGATTCTAAACAACTGAAAATTATTCTCGAAAGTTTTACTTCCCAAAGTTTGCTAATTTTGTGAATGTACAAGATTTGTCCCTATCATGCAAATAAAGAATTTGATTTAGATTTAATTAAAACCATCTTAATAATGTCTGTAAATCATTTTTCGTAGCCATATCACTATATGCCAGAACAATTATTTTCCCAACTAATCGTTTTCTCTGTTTGCTGTTTATAATTGTATTGTCACCATCAAATTTTACCTGTTTCATTATACCTTCATACTCATTAATCATCTCATCTTTTTCTACTACCTGAGAGAGCGTCATTCCTTTTACTCAGTTCCACCATTTCGAAGTTTACAATATCTCCTTTTTCCCAGTTATGGACTCTTCTCTTCATCAATATAAAAGAGAAATAACTACTGAAGTTTAGAAATTTACCAAACAGCGGATGAACTTTTTTAGTGAAGCAAATCAGTTGTGGTCAAACGTGAGTTCAATAAAAAATTGCTAGCTAATAAAGGTCTAGTTGCATAAAAATATCTTCCTTCTATTAGCACTCATAATACATCAGAATATTTCATTACATGAAAGGTTAAGAGTCAAACATAAAAGCATTATTTAGTTATCAAATCTATGCATAAATATTTCCAATTCATCAACCAAAAGTAAAAAAAGAAACGACGACAACGTTAATTAACGGTTAAAAAGATCAAATGCTTGTTTCATGTAGAATACATTCAAATTACTTACTATCAGTTACACGACTGCGCACATATCTTGGCACAGTACTTAAATATCAATTCAGTCCTCTTTATTAAGCTCAATTGCTGACAAAATTGCTAATAATTTTGCGAATTATATACTTCTAGATCTGATGAAAGCTTTTAGAGTATTTATCTTATTCTGCCTCGATAATGTTTTATAACTGACATATCATGATGCTATGCTAGATAGATTCTGAGAGAAAGTTCACGGGATTTGGTATGACATATTTATTAACTTTCCAACCATATTTCAACAAAGGATTTATAGGTCTAAAAAGATTAGTTGAACAAATCGTGATGTATAAATTCTTCCAGTGTTGAACAATTATCAAGCAGGATAAAAAACATGAAATGCCAAAATTTAAATCACTGCAGTCAATTATACAGCGTTCTAGGCAAAACACCTGTAAAGCGAAGATTAGATAATTCGTTTAGTACAGATAACGTTAAGAAAAACCACCTTAAGCTTAAGTAAAAATTTCTTACCTTAAGGGTAGGTGGTAATTTTTGCAGTAGATCCACAGAATCACCATATAAAAAGCAGCCAAAAATATTGATATTTGATGAGTTTAAATCTATTTTCACTCATTTAAATTTTAATCTATTTTTGATTATTAATAATATCACTACTGCAGCAATATATATTAAATTCAACAAAAAAACAATCATTAATCTAGAACATGGAATAGTTTAATATGTTTAATAACTGAAAACATAAAATGCCACCACTCCTCTTTTTAAAGAGCTTTTTTTTGTTGAATTTGATATATATATATATATTGCAGTAGTGATATTATTAATAATTACTAGTTAAAAGTAATATTTCAAATCTACAGTCTTCTCCAACAGTTATACTTGTTATCACTGTTTTAAATTTCTATGAATAACATATAGCCGGATTACTGTGAGAAATCAACAAAGTGATCGAATTTTGGAATACAAACTGTTGAGAGAACAAGAATTATAAGAAATGGTTGACTTACTCTTCAACACGAAATGATTTGAGTGATGGAGCTTTCTCTGCTAGTTCGACGAGCATATCGGGAAGTAATTGCTTCTTAGTACTCTGATGACAAGTTTCCTAACGATCACAACCGAAAGTGAATGATGTTATTTGGGGTGAACATCGGACTACTGTAAATGAAATAGTTCGAGAACAATGGTATCATAGAACCAAAAAATTGAAACAAATTAATATTGCTATACATTTTCGTTGCAATACTTCTGATCATTATAGAAAAATGTGTACTACACCGATCAGTGTGACAGATGTAAAATACCTAATACAGCTCGAACACAATTGGACCAATGATCCAAGCGTACATCGATGCATAACCTATTCTGTCTACTGTGTCTAGTTGTTTCCAGTATTCCCAAAAAGTTTCATCCATCTAGTTGATACACGCTCATAACGAATTCGTTCAAGAGTGGTAAAATATTGAAAAACGTGTCACCATGGTCATCCATTGATCCTGAAAAGAGACAACTAACTAGTTAAGTAAGCGGCCATCATATGATAATATGCTTTCGTTTGTTCTTTTTTGTTCGTAACTTAATATTTTATAAGCGCCATCACAAATTGCGTTCGAAGGTAATACTTATTTTGTCGGTGGAAAGAAAAGGATTTACGACTGAAACACTAAAACATCTTTTAAATTTTAGAATTTCGATTTCGAAAATGTATGGAGGCAATAAAGGTAAGAAAATTCGTAATACAAATAGCAATATATGATATTTGAGTTGGAACACTTATTCAAAAAATGTCTAGTGGAAAAGATGGAACAGAGCGTATCGTCAAGCAGAATAGGAAAACCGATTGCAGTTGGACATAGTCGATCTTTTCTAGCTGAACAGCTATGTTTATCATTGTTAACTAATGAACAGTGCCACTCTCTTCACTATTTGTTAAACTAGTAAATAATGAACGATAATGAAATTTTGATTCCGAGGATTTCAGATTAAGATTTTTTTTAAACTTACTACATTCTTACTAGAAATTATGGCTAACTCGTTTCCAGTCCTTTTAAAAGTTAGGCTATTTACTATTCATCTAATATGTCCCTTTAATACAAAAATTAAATGATACCGTTGCTACTACAAGAAAAAAAAACAGAACTTCATAATGTCCCTAACAGTTTATCGATAGCTAATACTATAGCATCCGCCATCCACTGAATATTAATTGATGTCACAGACAGAATGAATTTCCAAATGGCGAATTCAATACAATCAATACATGGACGAGAAGTTCAGATGAATCTAAGTTTTTCGGGTATTTCCATTGAATTTACAAGTATCTCGTGTAACTTAACAAAATTTATAGCGAAGATGAAATGTTCGAAAGTAAAATTTCAACTAAACTCCGAATTGATGATTGACGAAACAAAAAGAAGAATTACTGGAATGATAGCATTAAAAGATGAGTTCATATTTTATAGAAATAGAAGAGCAGTAGTTTGCAAAAACATAATATTAGGCATTGCTTTATTGTGCAAATGTATTTCATCAATGAGCATTGAATTCCATTAGCCTTTACAAATGATATGGGTGAAAAAGGTATGAAGAGGATGCCAAAGTACTGATCATACGATACCAGCAACACATGGACAGACAGGAACTGGCCTTGTTTTAGTTTATTTATAGGATGGGTTGCCGAACTTTCATAAAGTGAAACGATAACAATCTATTTAACCTCTTTTGAGATTTTCTGATCTTTTTCCAAAATGCATTACGAACTTTTTCATTTTGGTTTAATGTCATTGCATCTTGCTAATGTATCGTGATTCTACTAGTGCTGTAAATTACTATGAGTTTTTCTATTCTCAAAATTCCCAAAAACTATTGCCGCATTGAATTCAACTAAAATTTTCGATGATATCTGGGAATAAACTGTTGTGTACAAAATGAATCTTGCTCAAAACTTTGAGATCAAATTTAAGAACTAATTCATTGAGGGGAACTTGAGATAAGAAGCTTGTAGGAGATAATTTTTGGACTATGGATAATAATGGTAATGATTGGATGATTGGAGAGAAATACGACAGACTAATATAATAGCCTCTCATAGAATCTAATTAGCCTTCTGATGATTAGTTATGATGTTTGTTATTTTAATAAAAGTTTCAGCTTATTTGTCAAGTATATAAATTTAAGACGTCTTGAAATGAATGCGGAGATCAAGCAGCTCTATGCCGCTACATCAACATTTGTAAATACATGCAATCATTTTGAATCTGCAAAATGTTGGAAAGGGCTGAAACCGAATATGGTAAAAACAAGAACAACAACATTCTAGATTTTGCACTGAATTTCAAAGTCATTCTACATAACTTATAACCAGTAGAGGAATTTTTACCAGAACTTCGAAGAAAAAAACCATTGAAAATGTAAAAATTTACGGTCTTCGACCGTAAATTTTTACATTTTCAATGGTTTTTTTTTACCAAAGAAATTTAAATTATGATATATCTATCATAAAGCTAGAAAGTTTATTTCCAAAATGATGATTACGATATGTAGTAGTGGAGCTAGCATTAACAACAACAGAAACTAAGTGAACGTTTAACCTGTCTGCTTCTTTAATGTTCTGGGAGGTTTTGCTTATCCTTATAATCCTATGAAAATGTACAAGGAGATATCAATTTCATCAGCCGATATTTCTGCTACAACAGACCTCTGACTCCATATTCATCAAATGCACTGTCCCCAATTCTCGAGTTATAACTACGTTCAACCAGCTCGCACCAAGTCTCATGTTTCATATCTGTGTGATAGAGCGACAAAGACGAAAAAGTTGGGAAGCCATTTGAGAATGTTCGAAATTTCTGAATCAACCAATACCTTACTCATTATGACTACATAAAGTTGCAAGCTTGAAATAAAGACTACAGATTCTATTAAACATGAAATTTGGTACAACATTCATTTAACTAGAACAGAACTGTTTGTTATTCGAGTTGCAGCTACACTTTTTTCTGCAACTCATATCAACAAGATCCTAGATTAACAATCGAAAAAAACCCACAATATCACTTGATAAAACAAGCTGTTCTTCACATTCAGGATAATTCACTCATGTTGGCTTGTTTGGGTTGGAAGTGCTGAAAAGCAGTACTTCTGAACCAGCCTAAAGCCTATGTGATATAACCAAACGTGCCTCGATTTCGTTTCATCACTGTTCTCCCTAGCCCATTCTAAACTAACCTAAGTACAATATCCAAAAGAAACACATTAATGAAAACTGAAAACACCGAAACAATATGACAAGATAATGCACAAATTATAGACTAATCCATAATGCCCTAACATAAAATATATACACGAACAGTGAAATCATACAGATTACAAAAAAAAGGTCGAGAATAGGCCGACAGTTTTAATTACCTACAAGACCTTTTAAAAATCAAAAGCTTCTTAATTTCATCATAATATAAGATATAGGGAATATCATCAGTCTCAGAGGAGTTAACTTTTTCTAACCTTCAACGCAATCGCAACTGATGAAATGCAATGCTCAGCTGGATTAACACTCTGGGAGCTTTGAACTACTAGTAACGGGTTTTCTTCAATACATTTTACGTATCCTTCACCAAAACATTATATGCAACTGTTTTATTAAATAGTTTTGCCGGACTATAGAAATGAAGAATATAAGTCCCTTTCTGATGGCACAGCAATTCGCCATATTCCGGGACAAATTCGGTTGATAGACGGAAATGCGGCCAGATCTGGGAAATTAACAAAAATTCT
Organism: Dipetalonema caudispina; assembly: GCA_013365325.1. Lineage (NCBI taxonomy): Eukaryota > Metazoa > Nematoda > Chromadorea > Rhabditida > Onchocercidae > Dipetalonema > Dipetalonema caudispina. The sequence goes on along the minus strand of JABVXV010000060.1, from coordinate 65,777 downwards.
TAATCAACTTGGAAGTTTTACATAATTCTTATCAAAGAACATTCTTTTTAATTTTCAACTTTCGTCTTTTCATTGATGGATGACAGTTTAACACAGACCGAAGGACAACATATAATAACGAAACAGAAATTCGGTTCAAAGAAATAACTTTATTTTTTTATTTTTTTTTTCGTTAATTATGAACCTTGAATGCAAAAATAAATATGACTGAAAATAAATTTTCAAGAAAAAGAGAAAAAAAAAACAAATCTTATAACAATCAACAATCCATACCTCTTCCTCCTCACCATATGTGATTTTGAAGTCAATATCACCAGCATTTACAGTAAAATACCACTGCAGTGATGAATTCGACTTTAGAACATCAACTGGAATTTTCAGCGTGCCGTTGGCTGGAACCGTTGTTTTTATTAATTGATCATCAGGAATGAACTTCAGCGTTCTTAAAATCTCTTCTCTGTAAATAAAATTTAGAAAATGACGGAATTTTCGTCACTGAAACACACCAGAACTCGTCGCATTCGTACGTTCTAGAAGGATTCTACGAAACTAGCGTTAAAGTTTATTAAAACCCCACTGTCTGACTGCTGCAAATTTAAAAAAATAATATATTTAACAAACGAATTTTCGACTTTGTTCTCTTATCCTTGAAGGAGCCAGAGAATGAACATTATCAATGTGAAAAACTTTACTTTTGCATATAAAAACATCAAAATCCACAACGACAAAGCTTAGCATTTACCAAAGATAAAATGAAAAATAAAATCACCTCAAACTGGCAGGCACTTCGCCACCCATGCGTATTGTACCCGTTTCTTTTGAAGCTTCCTTCGTGCCACCCCAATATCTGAAAATATTTTCTTCACCTAGTTCGTCCTTAAGTCGCTGCTTCCAATTACTGCCAATAAATTCGACATTTTCAATCATACTCTGAAAAAAAGAAATTTTTAATATCTACAATGTGTAAAAACCTACATCCTTCTTAAAACTTGCAAACTTTTTTAAAAAAATAAAGATTCTGCAGAAAAAAAAAGAATACACAGATCAGGAAAAGCTTCGTAATCGTAATTATTCTGGCTGTAGAATGATCAGACAATGGATAAGTAATTATTAGACTAGAAGAGAGAAATCTAAATGTCCTGCAATCAAAGCAGTAATATTTAATCTAATTTGCTCTTTTGATTATTCAAGTTTAAATGCTTCCATCATTTTAAGTTTTGATGCTGAAACGTTTCCAAAACTTTTATTCCTTCCAGTTTATCTTACTTTGGAAAGCACTCGTTTTACCATATTGAAAAGAACATTAATCATGGAGGGAGAATTGATCACGTACACCTTTTTGATCGAATTCGGAAAAAAACACTAAAATAATAACATGTTTTGTTTTCAAAATTTCATGTGGAGTATTAAAATGAAAAACTCATGAAAACAGTATAAGGTAAACGAAAAAATCAGTATTTATTTTTAACAGAATCTGTAAGAGTTCTGTTGAACTCACCACAGTAAATACAAAATATGACCTTGAATATATTAAATAGATCGCAATTAAACTCTAAATAAGGTAAAACCTCAAACTGTATAACTCTTAATAAATACCGATTAGAACTGACAAAGATCTTACCAAGCAAGATACAAAAAGAAACCTGCAAAACATTCAAAACATTCATGTACGCTTTCACAGCAGGCATGTAAAGTGTTTCCAAAGATAATTCGGCGAAATCCGAAATGAAAATGATACTAAGCTGGCATCCCCTAACAGCTTCCTCTTTCCTGTAAAAACAAAAACGTTGATTTTGGAGTGAAGTCAAAGTCTACATAAACTCTGTTATATATTTTACTAATAAAATATCAAAAAAGATCCCTCCATACCATTAAATGAGAAAAATTTAATAAATCTAAGCTATCAAATATGAGCCTTTCTTCAGCTACCATTAATTTTACTCTTTTCCTTCATCTGAAAGATAGTTTGACGAACGTTAAATGAATAATGAAAATGAAATACCTCAAAAAATACATGCATGCTTCAGCCTCCAAAACTGCTGCCTTATAAAGATCAGACACACGTCCCAAACGCATCATAGTCTTCGGTCGAGCACGACCCATCGGTTGTACGAGAATAATATTTCCGTACTTGTCAGGACCCATAATGCCACCTGAAAACGGATTACTGTCCATTATTTCATTATTATAATATTTGTATCTCACAAGTTGGGCATAACGGAGCAACCTAAACTTATAAATGTGGCTTAAATTAACACAGAACCAGCAAAAAAAGAAGAAAACTCTCTATCAATTGCAATACAACGACCAACAAATACTCTCTAGAGATAACATCTGCTGCTCCAACTCTTAATATATTTGGATTTATAGAAAAGAAATAATAGATTTTTGATGATTCGTTGTATCTTTTCCAAATCAATACTAACCTGGAAAATATTCAGCAGCTCGACTTATCGTATGCAAAAAGTGATTTAACGATTCAGCACTCTCATAATCCCTGCATGCACCAAGCGCATGGAGGTTTTGCAAAGCTCGTGTCATTCGTTTCGCTGCTTCTTCTGGGAATTAATTCGGTTAACAAGAAGTAGTCATGTATTAAATTTTAGGACAAAGAAAAAGTGAAAACACTTTAAATTTTTACTTGTCTGCTAACCGTAATCTACAGCCATGTATCCAGTTAAACCCAAGATCTTTTGCATTTATCATCTACTAAATACAAATTCACAATGTCATAATCTTTAGTTTCCATCGAGTGGGTAATCAAGAGGCAAAACAGTTGGAGAAAATTAATTAATTAATTTGTAGTAACCTATATCATTATTGTATGAACGAAGCCACCGTTCCAATGTAAATATCGTGTCGTAAGATGGATATTTATTTAAGATCGGCGCCATACGTTTCCGAAATTGTTCGATATTATCTGATTTTTCTTCATAAGACAATGGTAAATCGACGATCGAATCCTTTTCGTCTTGACACATTCAATTCCTGGAATCTGCAAGTTATGTGATAAATTTCTGAGAAGAAAAAGCAATGGAATGAACAATGCTGAAAATCTTGAGAAGCAAAAAAAAAACTACAAAACCTAGGAAAGAAAATAAAAAATATTTAAATCTTGACAAATATTCAAACAAAATGAAAACTTCAAGTGAAAAATTTGAAAAGTTAGAACGAAAACTTTAACTTACAAATTGCAAAAATTAAATAGAAAACTTAACAGTTGAAAACTAACTGATTAACTTATAATAGAATTGAAATAAAAAGGTCAAACAACCCGTGAATCATTTATCTTTTCACTCTTTATCACAATTATATTCATTAATACTTTGCATGTTTCTTTACCGATCCCTCATGTCTCTTCAGTAGCATCATCTCTAGTCTTTCTCTAACTTTCAATCCCTACCAGTGATAGTGATCTTTTGTTTTGTCGAAGAACGCAGTGGATAGAGAGGAATAGAATTCTTCCTGAGATATTCTGGATAGAATTCTTCCTGAGGTATTCTGGATAGGATTCTTCCTGAGATATTCTGGATAGAATTCTTCCCGAGAAGCTTTGATTGCACCATTTCTAGCTAATCATATTAGAGATGAATGCCACTGCTGAGAGTTATCTTATGGCAGTTAACCCGAATGGCAGATTTCACTGGAGAATAAAATGATAAGATATGAATTTCATTTATCCCATTCAATAAAAGCACAGTTCGAGGTGAGCGGTAAATAGAACTTACCTGTTCAAATAACCTCTTCCTATTGCGCCTTCTTCTGCCATCTCAATAAGAAAACATTTCAGGTTCAAGCTATCACCAAATAAGATGCCTGCTAAAACATTAAAAATCTTAAATTAAATTCTTCATATTCAGTTACTAAGTGAGATTATTTATTTAGCTCTAAAACCTGGGTAATTTTAATGGTAAAGTTGGATACGTGATTACCTATCATCTCTAGAGATGACAGATAAATATGAACACCTTTAACAGACTTCAAGATGATAAAATAATGAATGAAGTATCCGGAAAGATGATCTGTTAACTTATTCACTTTCTATCTAATATAGATGACATTAATAAATAGTTTTATGATTTCAAACTATTTTTATGAAGAATACCTGACCGTATAAACAAACGGAACGTAAACTTGTTGTTTAATTAATAGGAACGGAGAATGGTAGCGGGGAATTATAATAGTATTGGGCCAATAAAAACGAAATGAAAAACTTGAATGAAATTAGGAGATTTTAAGGATTAAAAACAAGAAGATTTTAAAATCTAAGAAAAAAAAACCTAAACGTGAATGAGGAAGATTTTTTTGGACATGTAAAGCTTATATGGGCACAATTTAAACACTTCCTATTGTATTTTATGATATAAGGATGTAGGGATTTCAGATTTTTCTTTCAAGCTTAGCGTAGTTTTAATCAATTTTAGTTTGTTGTAATTTAAAAATAGTCATTCTTTAACAATTAAATATTTCTAAATGTTTAAGTGATTCATTCAGTTCTTACATCCTTTTCTTGAACAAAATAATAAAATTGTTGTAACGAAGACGACAATGAATTCTGACAATTTGTGGAAATTTCAAGACAAAAAGGAGAAGGAATGGGATGGAAGAAGGAAGTGAAAGGATGAAATGTGATGTTATATGAATGATCGAAAGTTTTAGGAAGTCTGTATGGACAATTTCCATGGGAATTCGGAATTTCTGTAACCTTTTCAAGAGTTTCTCGTCATTAACTGGAAATTGTTCAACAGTGTAGAAGAGAATACGGACAGTTGCTACGAGAGTGAGATCGACAATGTGGCACATTCGATAGCAGACAACAACTGACCCGACCCGACCCTGTATCGCATGTAATGCAGTACTGATTGACTCATTCGATGGATATAACACTCATCCGTAATTCCCGAAACTTTCAACTTTCTGTCCTTTGTTTATTTCTGCTACTTTTGTGCTCAGGTAGGTAACTTATACCATTGTTTGATTATCAGTGTTAAGTGCCACAGATAGAATGAAACATAAAACAGAAAGAATAAGGCAATCCATTTCCAAGCGCAAAATAAACCTTAGCATCTAGAAATTCTCCATTAAACATAATCCACAAGCTTCACTTTTTAAATCATATCCATCTAAACATTAGAATACTTAAACTTTCCTCATCACCTTGTGGATTATATTTGGTGGAAAATTTCTAGACTCTAAGGTTCATTTTGCACTTGAATATGGTGTGATCCATTGTATCATACATACTTCGACATGTTTTCATTTGTTTATTTATTGTACTCACAACAAGAATTAAAGCGAACATTTGTTTATTTGGTATAAATAATATTTATCAGTAAATCATACCAGTTATCCTTTCATCGTTTCTAAAGTTTATTTTCAAATTAATATTTTTGGAATTGGATTAATTACAATAATTTTTTCTTTTTTTTTTTCAACAAATTTCAGGTACAAAAGCTCGAAAATGTCAACATCGATATTATGAAAAGAAGAGAAATATAGTATGTGTATGCAATGCAACATATTGTGATGATGTACCAGAAGTGGGTAATTTGGAATCATTACAGGCAGCTATTTATAAAACAAACCGGTATGGAAAACGTTTTGAACGTACTATCTCATCGTTCACGGAAAAGACAAATGGTAAATAGTTCAGTTTGAAAGAAGATACACTCATCCATTTGATAAATCTAAAGCAATTGCTCATCGAAATGTTGCAGTTCTGTTGCCTATAAGTTCGGATTCTATAAAAAGGGGTGAATTCATTGCAAAGTGTAATTGTAAAACGATGATGGATAAAAATACATCGATGTATTCTTAGAAATGAGCATCAATATAATGTAACGTCATTTTTCCTTTGAAAAGTGGAATTAGTACCTTTTTTTTTATTAACTTATCCTCTCGTTATGATTTATCCATGATTTATGAAGAGTTCCTCAGTTTGTAGTCATCGTATTCTTGAATTGAAATTTGTTAAATTTAAAAAGACATCGCTAAAATACATTCACATAATATTGACTAACATCTGAGTGGAAAGATAAAATTGCAACAAAATTTAGTGTAATTGAGTTAAATGCACCAGATTCTTTTTTAATTTAAGATTAAGATCAGTAATTTAAATTATTCCGGGTCATTGACAATTCTGTCATCGTATTCATATTGTATTTGGCTCTGAATGAAAATCTTTACTATAGTATATTTCAAAAATTCCATTGCTAATTTTTTAAAATTTCCAATATTGGCTAAATTGATCATGCAAAACAGATACCTCTTACTCATTATAATGCTAATAATTATTTATTGAAATTACATTTCCCTTTTTTTTTTTGAAATGACAGTCTTTTTCAATAGATTCACGATATAGATGTTTTCTTGTAAATAATGCTAACATAATTTGCATGTTAATAGTAAAGTTATGAATATTTATTCCATTTCTTCTTTGTTTCAGTAAATTTCATGCAGTTTACTGATTCACTTTTTTTTGATTTATTGATAAATTTTGAAATTCAAGTAATAGCTTTTAGAAGCCGGAATCATTCGCTTGAAAATCGATGATCAGATACGATTCCAAACAATAATTGGGTTTGGTGGAGCATTCACCGATGCAGCTGGCATTAATATCAACTCGTTGAGTGAACCAACTCAAGCCAATCTGTTACAGTCCTATTTTGGAAGGACAGGTAATTCATACCTAGGCTACAAGCTTTAGATACTCACTGGCACATTTATAGAATAGCTACAGATGAATAAATTTATATTTCCTCCAGAAAGATTCACCTCTTACTTTTATTGCACCTAAATGGAGCATACATTTTGAGGTATACAATATACGACTGGTAGAGTTCCGATTGCAAGTACGGATTTTTCAACTCATTCATATTCATATGATGACTCACCGAATGATTTTACTCTTAGCAATTTCTCATTGGCTGAAGAAGATTTCAAGTTCAAAGTAAGTTGTTCTTATCAGTTAGTACAGATTAACTGTGGTTTCGGAAAGATGTTTTTTCAAGAACTTCATAAGATTTCTTAGTTACATTTTCATTTTTTTTTGATGGAAAATAATAGTTGTCCTTCTTCGATGCAAATTTTCAGTTCAGATTCCTTATATCAAGCAAGCAATAAGCTTAACAAATGGTGTACTCAAATTATTCGCTACCCCATGGTCAGCACCAGGATGGATGAAGACTAATGGGCGAATGATTGGTGGCGGTACATTACGTGGACCTCCTAATGGACCATATCATGTGACGTGGGCTAACCACTATGTGAAGTATACTAATCATCTTTTATCTATGTTATAAATTCTCTACTAAACAGATTTATTTTTCATTCACTTTCAGATTTCTTGAAGCATACAAAAACAATGGTATAACATTTTGGGGACTTACTGTTCAAAATGAACCAGTAACCGGTGCTGATCTATCCTACAAATGGCAAACAATGTATTTTAGTCCCAAAACTGAACGGTATGTTTGTATATTCCTTTGTTTTTATTATTTGATAATCAAAACGGAATGAACAAAACGACTTACCTAACTGAAATTATTTCATAGATAGATGACCACCCACAGCTGTCACTTTTTGGTCAAATGTTTTATAGCTTATAATTATTATCCTTTCTTAATGATCACTAAAATAAAAAAATCATATACTTCATGAGGGTCTTTTTTTACAGCTGATATACTATGATTTTTAACAGTATTACTTTCTAGTGATTTTGTAAAGAATCATCTTGGTCCAGCGTTACGAAAAAGTGAAGTAGGTCGGAATATATCATTAATGATAATGGATGATCAACGAACACAGTTACCAATCTGGGCTGATGTGGTATCTTTTTATGTATAACTTATGTGCTCATTCAATGATACTGTAGGTTAAGGGTTTTTTTATCAAATTATCGACAAGGATAGATGCTGTCGAGACCTTAAATTATCACTTTGGTTGAATATTGTTCTATTTTAAAAAATAATATATGATCATAATTTGGGCAAGAAAAAATTATTATTATTATTATTTAAGGTCCTTAAAGATAAGGAAGCTGCTCAGTACGTATCTGGCATAGCAGTGCATTGGTATGGTGATTTCGTGCCAGTATCACAGCTATCTGAAACACACAATCGTCATCCGACTAAGTTCATCCTCGGAACGGAGGCTGGTTTTGTTTAAAATTTTGTCATAAATATTGCATAATAGAATTGGCTAGCTATAGCAAAGGACTGAATAAAATTTTTATTCAGGCATGTACTGGATCCAAGCCTTTTGAGCATAGTCCACTTCTGGGTGATTGGTCACGCGGTGATCTTTATGCTCATGATATCATTCAGGTATCATTTTGTTTTTTAAAAAATTTCTCAATATAATTTTCCATGTAAAGGCAATGAAAAGGTAATTAAAGACAATTTCTGCATTTGTCCAGTCGATGATTCTTTTTTTTTTTCTTTTTTTTGTAGACTGTCGATAGTGAAAATTCCATCTATGAAACTTTTTTTATAGTGTTATGAATTTTTAATTGATTCTTAATCTAGAACGACCTTAATATTAACGTGGTTCAAAAAGAAATCTACAACTTCTGATCATATTAAGTTTCTCATTCTGAAAAATTGTTGAATAGGTTTTCAGAGATATAAGTTTGTAATTTTTTCAAAACAATATGAAAAGTTGACAAAGTTAAGGAACTTAACAAAAAAGAAATGCTTTAAGTAAGCTAGGCTCTCTCTTTGACCCGCAGGAATTTCAGGATCTTTCTCACTGGGTATCCGGATGGACTGATTGGAATCTCTGTCTTGATTTAAAGGGTGGACCGAACTTTGTCAAGAATTATGTAGATGCACCAATAATAATAAATGCAACTGCTGATGAATTTTACAAGCAACCTATGTTTTATGTTATGGGACATTTCAGGTTACATTTCCTCCTTTCTCGAGAAATCGAATTAATTTTAATTACCATCCAGTACAGTACGTCTGACAATAGTATCACCGCCATTCGAACTATTTGCTTCACTTACCAATTTAGCATATACAGCAAAATTAAATTTCGAATTTGAAACAGAAGCAAAATATGCGAAACATGAATTACTTTAAAAACTCAAAGGAAAGAAATTCAGTCTAGAGTAAGTGACTGTGATAGTCATTTAAAAAAGAATGGTTAAGCTAACACTACCGTATCTTTCTTTTACAAATAAAAGCAAATTACGTTCCTGGCATGGTTCCGTCCTCAGTTTCTTGATTAGCAAAAAACTACTTAAGAATAAAATACTGTAATAACTCCATTTCTTATTTTTTTTAAATTACAGCCAAGAAATTTCAGTAAATTCATTCCACCAGGTTCAATTCGAATTGAACTGCATTTTTACTTGAAGCCGGTTTCATATGAAGGAGTTGCATTCGTTACTCCAACACAGCAACGAGTTTTGGTACTTCTGAATCGTGATAGTAAATCAGTGACATTATCGGTGGAAGATACAGCGAAAGTTGGCATGGTCCTTCACATACAACTGGAACCGAAGAGCATTGCAACTGTTATTTGGAATAAATAGGCCATGAACTTCCATTTTCCTTCGACAATAAAATAATTATAAAAAGAATGAAAGAGTACAATAACGATTCATTGAACCAGGAATGAATTTCTTCAACTTTAGCCTATTCTGAGATGATAACTAATAGGTAAAGGGTATGAATTTTCTTGCAGAATGGCTTTTAAATCGATGAAATTAGAATGAAATTATGAATTTGTGGGGGAACTGAAAGAATCATCGGACTTGATTTATGAAAATAATTCCAATCGAAAATGCATGACTTTAAAATTTGTGTCTAAATTGACATTTGATGTATTAGTGTTAGTCATATTTTAATAAAATTTTATTAATTGTAAATTTCATAACCAATAAGATTCCTCAGGGCTCTAATACGATACTTTTAATGGTGCTGAATTGCAGCTTTCAAATTTGATTAATTCTAGTTGAGAAGGCGGTTTTGCAATCAGATTAATATTGAGATTCAATTTTAGTAAATCTGAATGACTGACTACCCTCTAGACTAAGGAGTATCACTTTTTCATTTCATTCATAAATCCACGATTTAAATCTTATTGTAATAACATTTTGATATAAATTTCTGGCCCAAAATTTGTCCGATCTTTACCATACATAATTTAAGTTCAATTGACTCTTCATCGATACTGTTCAATAATAGATCGCCTGTATTTGTTTTCAATTCTTAAGAAGTTGAAAAATTAAAATTACTCATTTTCAATCATACTGTAGTGTTAGTCATATTTTCAACTAAGCTGAAGGCTGTTCGATACTAATGTAATACTGAATAGATTTGCTCCATATGCGTCCATGTTTGTTGGAGAATATTAATTGATATAGACCAGCCTCTTTGCATACTATTTCATTGTATTCTGCTGTAAATTCAGTGTAAATCCGAAAACGTGGCCAGACCTTAAAAAAAAAAAAAAAATGAAACCAAAGACTGAATGTTTATCAAAATCACAGGATTGCTTGGACATCAGTGCAATATGATGGATATTAACGGTGGGTAATTAGCTCGCAATACTTCCTATTTCACGTTTGTCTAGTCTGATTTTGCACAATGCTCTGGTCATCTGCTCTTAATTGCACGGGTCTTCTGGTCATTTAAAAAAATTCCAATAAACGCAATTCTCTTCGACCTTTCATTTTCCGAGCTATTTTTCTTACATTTTTAAGAAATGTCTAAAGCGGAATTTTCGATGATGTAACAATAAATTCTAAAGAATGAATCCGAATATTGATAAGATGAATATACTTCTTCATCCTCGAACAACACACAAAAATCGATATCACCCGATGAACAGGTAAAATACCAAAAAAGTCTTGAATTTGGCTTCTCCACATTAATGCTTAATACTGCTTCATTTCGTGCACTTATAGTAATCTTTTTGAGTTTTTCATCTGCTATATGTTTCTTGTTCGCTTCTGCTCTTAAATAGAGATTTGCATAAAAATTTTGCAAGAAAGGACGAAAAATGGTAGCAAACGAAACTCAAAATCTATATTTTTACATTTCCAATATTTGAAATTTGACCACTTGTCTGTGTATGGTTTCTAAATTAAGAATAATTTACAATTTGCTTCCAAAATTTACAATTCAATTTTAAAATTTATCGATGGGAAAAATTTTTAAGACGCACATATAATTCGGAACCTCTCCTCCTTCTCGGAAAACATCATCCATCAAGCCACCATACTTTTTTGGCAAAAATTTAGCTCCATGTCTTTCTGCTAAAACTTCTTTCCAATCACTGCCCAAAAACTCAAACAAATCCGTTGTTTCCTTCAAGTGACCAAATTTATATAATTTTTATATATACATTTTTATATAATTATATAATACATTTTGATATTTTCATAAATTACAAATTCTTCCTCCTCTTAAGTATTTCTGTAACAGAACTGATAATAATATCTGACTAGAACAATATCGTTCAAGTTTCAATTTTCTTGTTTCTCTTGAGAAAATTGTTTAGATTTTTAAGCAAATTGTAATCTTTTCATCAATTTGAACTATGTAAATTTCTTTTCCTTACTTTAGCGATATTCATGAAGACCATTCGCACAAGAAATTGTACAGCTACAGGAGCACTTACAATGTATATTTTTACTGCCACATCAGGGAACATATCCTGTAATTATTAGTGAAATTATCAATTTCATATTATTTCCTATATGATGGGGATATTCATTCACTTATTATTCAATTACTTTCCTGACTAAAATAAGAAAGTTTTAAGAATTTGTCTGTGATAGAATTACAATAGTATCCAAGGGATGATATAAAAGTATACTATCCTCTACATACAAAATCTCGTTGGCCGTCATGTACTTCAATTCTTTCTAATTAAAACATTGTTGAAGATCATTTGACACTAAGGTCTAATTTGGAAAAATCTTGGATAATTGACTTTTCAATATATTATTATGTGCTTTCAAGATTCATTAAAAGATTCATTATGAAAATGAAAATCATTTAAATGGAATGTATTTTTTAATTATTTTTACATTGAATCATCACATGATAAATAATAATAAGCAAACCTGTAGCATCATAAGTGCTGAGATATATATCTTTGTAGCGGGCAAATGGAAGATGATATCGTATGAGAAATCACTTAAATCAACAATTACTACTGTACCCAATTTACAGCCACGTTTCGCTTCCTCCGCTCTATGTACAACAATGATGCAAATTACTGACTGACTTGATTTTAGTATTCGATCGATCATTTTTTACATTTTTGCTTACTAAGTATCCACTGCTACCATCACTTATACCGCTTAATATTAGTATCGTTTTTTGTCGAAGCCTCACTGTACTTCGAACACATCTACCTATTTCAAATGTCTTCAACAGCGGATTCAGATCTTAGTGTGGAAGTATCTAAATCGTATTTTGTTTATTTGCTGGTCATTTTGATCAATTTTGCTAAACAAACGGATTTGGAAATATACCTTATAAGGCATTGCATTCCTTCATAATCATATATGGCACTAATATAAAATTGAGACACTCGTTCAGCACTAATTAGACTACGTGGATGAGCTTTACCAATATTATGTATAACTATCACATATCCATTTTTATCATATCCAATAGTACCACCTGCAAAAGAAAAGCGCTAAGTTAGAGGAACTTTGATGAAAGATTTTATCCCTTAAAGAAGCAAAACTTTCGCTTCAATTCTTCTTGCACCACTACAATTAATAAAATTACTAATTTAAATACCCGGAAAATAATCTGCTAAAGGTGTTAATGCTCTAATAGTTGCTTCAATTTTCTCAATCGAACTAAGATCTTTATCAAATGTTCCAACTGCGTTCATCGTATTTAGAGACCATTTCATTTTTTGTGCCGCCATTTCTGGAACACAAAAAAAGTAACAGAATTAGGCTGAAACTTTAAGAATACTTAATGAACACTGTTATTAACAGAACTTCGAAAAGATTTGGTAAATGCACATTTTTCTTAAGTAAAATAACAGATTCCGATAATTTCACCTTTATCAAATTTGCATCCGTTAAGCCATCGTAACAAAGCATAATCTGTATCATAGCGTGGATACTTTTTTAAAAGTGGTTCCATACATTTTCTAAATTCAGCGATATCGTCCTGATGGCTACTTTTCTTATTCGAAGTGCTATTCACATCGTACTGATTGGACATCATATGTGGTTTCCTGGTTTTCTCTGAAAGGATGAAGAATGAAATGATTTGAATTCAAAAAGATCAAACAAAATCCCTGCCATTTTATTCTGATCATTTGGAAGTGAAAGATAGATTGTATACAATCAAATGTGTGGTGATAACAGATAAGCATGAATTCTTATTATTAATTTATAAGCAGTAGAATTTCTTATTATTAATTTCATCTTATTATTAATTTATAAGCAGTAGAATTTCAATATAAAACTTTTCCTTCAAAATAGAGCAAAATTATTTACTTAAATATAAGGTAAAGTAAAATTATGAATCTTTAAGACACTGTATTTACACCTCGTTACATATTCAAACAAATACCTTCTATGAAAACTTAAAGCTGTTAATGATCCAATTTATGTAGATGGTGCAATTCTAATAGGAAATAAATAATGGTGGAAGATTGAGAAATTGAATATCAAAATTCCAACTATTGCTAATGGGTTTCTACTAAAATTTACATTTAAAAACAACGGGTTTTTAACAGAAATTTATCTTTTCTGTGTAAAAAGCAAACTTTAAGAAACTTATTAGAATGAAAATGTGAAAGGAAGTGGAGGTGGGTTATAACGAAAGAAAATTTTACTTAAAATTAACGACATATGTGACTACATTGACTAACTGATTGACTCAATAAATTTTGACAGCAAAAGAACGATGTATTCGAGCATTTTAGTTCACCTATTTTTTTTGTAGATTGCACTTTATTTTATAAAGTAGCGGTTTTTTTCGTAACTGCTTGAAATTATTGCTTAATTTCCAATTTAGCAATGTCCAGCCCACCTCAACGATTCAGTAACTTCTATCAGTTCAGTTGATTGTAATTTAATTGCAATTTTTACAATGTAATTTTTATCATATTTTAGTCCAATTTCTTCCGGAATAATTTAAATTGATTCGATTCAGCTTAATTCAATCCTTTTTAATCCGATCAGCCTCTAATGGCCCTCAAAAATTGAGTATCGAGACATTTCACATTTAAAAAGCTGCACTTTCTTCTAGCACAACATCAGTGCTTTTTTATAGCAGTGAAAAAGTTAGCCAACCAAAACTGTTTCAAAATTGAATTTTCATGAATATTTTGTAGGATATTTCGATGACAAATTAAGTCAAAAAGCCACCAAAAAGTAAATTTAAATGAACTACAAATTAAAATTATGATAAATTTGATAGCAAAGTTTTGTGAAACCGACTGTCTACAATTTCCTTTAACCAGTTACTTTAAACTGGTGCTATCTTTTTAGCTTCTCATCTTCTATTCGTAAATAACTTCTACCTACATCATCTCCTCTCTTAACTTGTTTCCCAGTAGTTTAGGGATTTGTTAACATTCATTCTATTAAACCTAAATTTTGTGAAGTTTGATGCAGTGATGTATTCCATGAGCAACATGAAACATTGCACTTTGATCAATGCTCAAACTCCAAGAACCAGATTATAAAAATGAGTTTTCTTTCTTCTTCTTTTTTTTTGCATAAAGGTAAATTTACAGTGGAAACTGGTTTCTTACAATAGAACCGATATTCATGATAATGCTTCCCGTAATGCCATCAAAACTCTTTGTAAATCAAACATTTACGAAAGTGATAGCTTCGTTGACAGCTCATCCTCTGCTCTTCTGTATTATTTTATTCTGTACTGACCACTAATAACAACAGAAAACTAACAGTGCCACCATAATCCTCATTTTCCAAAGCCTTAATTTTGACAGAAGTTATCTTCATTACGTCATACTTGTATCTTGGAACTTGATTAATTTTGAAATTCAATAAGATGTAAGCCTGATACGCCCAGCTCTTACATGGAAATAGTGAAATATCTATCTCCTGACTTTCTTTTAAAGATTTCACTTCCCAATGATGAATCTGCTATTTCATAGCTCTCAGTCAGAGGTTGACTTTTAAAACTCTTGGAATGATGTAAAAGATTTAAATTTACCTCATATATAATGATGCGAGCAAACAATATTATTAATTCTTTACCATAAACAAACAACATTGATCAAGCATTGTATCAATGATATAAAAAGTAATAAAAAAACCGAAAGTGGTAACTACGGTGAATCATGATGAACTAATATGTCCGTCATAAACCACTGCAGTTTCCATGCAAAACACCAAAAGAATTGACAAAAAAGTTAACTGTACTTCTTGTTAACTTCCATTGAAAGGGCCTTTTTCCGCTGCTTAAACATATACATGTACATTTGAGGCAACCCTGAAAAATTAATAATTAATTTCTTATTCTACCATGAGTTAATGGTAGCTTCCCAATTCAAGCAAACCGAAGTTTCACACCAAGCAATTTTTATCGAAAAGATGCAAACAGAGTGTTAACTTTATGTAATACAGCATTAACCCCACAGTTGCAAATAAAGCTTTCACCAAGAATTCTTAGACCGATTTCTCAGTAGTCACAACTTCATTTTTTTTACAGAACCCAAATAATCAATTTAATGAAACTACTTAATGAAATAAAACTATCCCTTATAATATGATATAGGAGAAAGGATTAGAAGAGCTTCTACGTTTGCTACATTTTTTTCGAATTTATGTCCTTTTCGTATTTCATTATGCAGCCCTGCATTACGTACAGAATCCAGTTAAAAGAAAATATAGGATAAGAAATGGACAAAAAACAGTTAATGTGATTGTACTTGAAAGAGAGCATATTTCGCACCCCAAAACTTAATTAAAAATTGGGTCAGACCTGGTATATATAAAATAATGTAGACGATGAGATACCACCAGAAAGAGAAGCCAATATTAAATATATTTGGCAATTCCACAGTGAAATGCTTTTTCACACTAACCTATAAGATATCTTTGTTAGATTAAATGAACTACTTAAATCAATACATGGATATTGTTTAAACTTATAGTAACATGGCTGAATAATGGGATTCAAAACCATAATATCTTTTCAGAAGTTATTAAAATGCTTAGAATACTAAAAAAAAAACCACAAACCTCGGGAAGAGCAGCCAAAATTACTAGAAGCTCACCGATTACACCCATAGGATACAACACAATAAAAAGCGAATACCTGCAAATATCAAATAGGATTACGAATTTTTCCCAAGGATATCCGAATTCTAGATGAATTTTTATCATATCATAATGAGTATGGAATCAACAAACTTTTCACACATATCAAGGAAATAAAAAACGAAAAATGCACAGATAAACGAAGCTGATCGATTTCAAAATCGCACTTGCATTTAAGGCCACTGTGAGATAAAACTTGCCTTAGCCATGTCTGAAGGTTTGATACAACATTAATTAAAGAGAGTCCATAGTAGCTGTATCGTATTACTTCGGTCACCGACCATGCTACCAACAAAAACGGTACACCAGTACTTGTTTTTGACTGAAATAAATGAAACTTGGCAGTCTACATAAAAGTCGCCAAATGAGATGCATGAAAATCTCTAAAATTTTATTTAATAAAATAAACAATTACAATAACGGTGAACTAGGTGAAAGTCTACGTTCAGTTTGCAAACCCTTAAACTTTTTTATTTTCATGCTCTGATATTTTTGAGCTAATTCGTAGAAGTATGGGAACAAAACAGAAAAGAAAATTTAAGCTTGTGTAAACTAAATGTTTTGTTAAGTTCTCGGCATTAGAAAATCTAAACAATAGCTGTTTGGGAAAAATTTTTTGGGAATTTTTCCTAAATTTTTGGAAAAAAAAGAGAAAGTAGAAAAATTCAGAATCGTACCGATACAACCTTGTACAAGATAAGCCACACAAGCGAAACACGTGAGAACACTTGTATCGCTGTCGTTCCGACGGGTGATCGAACAAAAGAAGCAGCAGCATGAACAATCTGAATAAAATTATTTGGTAGTACTTGTTTACAGACTTTCTACTAACTTACAAATTGATTTCCTTTAAATTATTACATGAATATACTGGATATTCTAAAGGCGTACAGCTACACCAACTTTATAACAGAATTTTCAAAACAACATAACACACAACAACGTTATTTCTGAAGCAATTTTTTTTGCTTTAGTCATTTTTGACGAACATGATCGTAGGTTTTGAAGATATAAACTTCGGGAGGCCATACATACATGAAATTATAGATACAAGTAACCAGCCAAAACATCTTAATATGGCTCATCGAATGCCAGAAATTATGAAATGTAACTTTTCAATATTTCTGCATAAGTTTCAAAACCAAGTCACTTTTAATTCACATGTACAACAACTTTTTAATCTCACAGTCACTCATAATTAAGGTTGGAAACTTGACACCAAAGATCGACTTATCATAAATCAACCTCAAGTATTGCAGCCGTTTGGAAGATTTGTAGCTCTAGCTCGCACGACTGATATAGCTGTTGATAGCTTTCATTCCGTAATAAACCACGGAAAGTATTCCATAAAATTACGCTCCATCTAAAGAAATAGAAGTGGAGAAAATTTAGAAAACTGAAACTTTCAAAAAAATAGAAAAGTGAAGAATTGACTCCATCTACAAACAGTCGCCACTAAATGACCAAACTGGAACAAACTTTTTGCCCTCTTTCTGAATAAAAATTGAACAGTTACCTAAACTTTTTGAATTCCCTGCAAAAGTAACATCATAAAATATTATTTCATCTCATCGAACCACTTTCTTATCAATCCGTGGCACATCTTCTTGATCATGGATATCTTTTTTTATTTTCAATAAACTTCACATTCCCCCCTTAATCTCTAATCTGAATGTTCTAATTTAATTGGTCCTTATTTCTCACACCAAAAGCATATTATTTTCATTTAAAATTAAAGGAAAAAAAAAGAAGCTATTACATATTGCCAATTTAACACTTCCCTCTGCAATGCAAAAATATAATTGCGCAGATTGGGAAAAAAAAGAAAATCTAACAGATGATGAAATTTTATAGTAAAACTTACCCACAAGTTTGCAAAGCATTGTATAAAAAGAGGTAAAATTTGACAGGCGTTAACATTACGTCACTTATCACTCTTATCACCAACTTTATCACCCCGAATGATAACGTGAAACTACCACTGTCCCACCATTTCAAGAGATGATAATAAACTTCGTTTACGAGCGATCGTGCGTTGTGCGATATTTAGTTTGAGGAATGCTTTTGGAATGCCTGAATAAAAGAGGTCATTGCCGGTTGTTGCCGAAGGGTCTAATGTTCCCATATGATATGAAGGTATTATTTGGTCCTCCGGAAGAGTGGCCGATTAGAGAGGAATTACATCTAAACGATAATTTTCTGTTGTCATCACTGATATTTCGAGACAGGCCTTTTCCTGATTTACTTAAACCTGATGTACTCATCTTAGTTATACAGCCAGAAAATGCATAAAATATTCAATGAGGAGCATTTCCTGGCTTTCATTTGACTAGTTTTGTTTAATTCACAAGCTTGACTCGAAATAGAATGAATAATTAATAATAAGGCAAAGTGTTAAAACAAACTGAAACAAACATTGGAGGATGTAAAATGTATGGTCGATTGTCACTCTCTTCTTTTTCAAGAGAGAAGAACAAAAAACTTTCGTATTTTTCCTCAGGAAATATGAATGAGTCTGATTCTATTACTGCTACTAGCCATGCTTATTCAAGTAAAGCTTACATATGTTTATATAGACATTTCCTCATTTCTTTTGCTCATTCGATCTTTTCTTCAGCATTTATCGGAAAAAATTATAACGGTTTTCTTCCAGCAGATACATAGAAGTTTTTACGTAACTAAACATTTCGTTAAATTAGATCACGAAATTTTATCTTAAGCCAGCCATTGTCCTTCGGTAGTTTGGTCTAATACTTTGTCAAAATTATCATTATTAGTTCTTATCAGGAAAAATTTCTAACTGTTTCGAAGAAATTTTAAATGCTTTATTCATCACCAAATTATAATGCTATTATTAATTTTTGCATTTGTACTGTTTCTTTTTGAATTTATTTAAGCTTTTATTTATTTTTATCCCTTTCAAAAAGTAGAGATTAACCAAAAGTAGGGGAGAATATTGCATCCTGTTGTTAGAGACCTCATTTTTAAAACCGTAGGAAGCTATTAAAATGCATGAGAAGTTAGATGACTAGCAATTTATCAAAATGATTAATATCATAGCCAATAAAATATTATTACAGTGCTGGTCATAGATTTTCCCCTTTCAATTTATCATTTGGTCAAGGATAAAGCGAATAATCAATATTTAATTTCCTACGAAATCTTTTAAAAAATAACTTTTTGAGGTTTTTGTTTGTTATTTTATATAATGTTAATAAAACTTCTTCATTTTAAAAAATTTGCAAAATAATAAAAATTTTTCATTTTAAAAAAAATTTGGAATGAAATAGATAATTTACTGCTCGATCGTTATTTCACTTTATGAGTCACGAAAAGGACTATTGTCTTAGCTATAGCCATTTTATTAGATGTATGTTTTTAGAAGAGAAAATTTGGAAAATAAGGCATTATTTTTTAAGGTTCATATCCATACAATTCCTTTTTCATATAGCGATAAGAAAATGTTCCCTTTTTTTTCAAAGATAACTTAGAATTCCAAAACACTCAAATAGCATGTAATAGCTTAACCTTCAATTTTTTTTCCTCACATATATAACAAGGAATTTTTCACTCTTTAAAATAATCAAAAAAACAAAATGATGTTTAGAGAAGATGGTTCATTGAAGTATAAGTAAAGCTATTGAAATTTAATCTGAAATAACAAATTAATAAACGTAATAAATTACAATCACTAAAGCATATAATCAAATGAATCTTTCTAACATATAATATTCCAACCTAAAATTTCATTATTTTTTTTTTCTTTTCATGTTTCTCCTATCTTAACTATAATGGACTATTGAAAAATTGACCAATTTCACGAGCGAATAATAATTATTTTGATAACTATTACCGTTGTTATTTCGTTTCAGCATCACATCATAACACTCTTTGGAAGTTGAAGTGGATGAGTAATGTAAAGGATGATGATTGACATTTCTAAAGATCTTAAATAAAGTTGAAATAATCGAAAAAGGCCAAGCTAAAAGCATGAATACAAGGGTGGATTGCATAAAGTATTTTGATTATAATAAGAGCTATGCATATGCATCAACATCACGAAAACATTTCATCGATAATGCTATCAAATGGAAGAAATTAATTATTTTAGTAAGAGAAATTAGTTTCGATTATATTTTTCCTGAAAAGTCCTCAGTGTTTTCCCTAAAAATTATTTACAGTATAAAAATGATTGAAGAAGCAATGTGTTACTTGTAATTTGATGAAGAAATAACAATTATTCAGGTGATAATTAATTAACAAAACTATCAAAAGTGTATCCACATCAAACAAATAGTAATACTTTTGATTTCAAACAAATAGTAATTGAGTATTACAGTCAATTATGTAATTCAAGACCTCTTTTCTAATGAAGAAGTCATTCCTGGAAGTATTTTTTTTTAGTGAAATACTATCCAACTTTATACTAATTATCTTTCAGTGTCTCTATTACATTCTGTATTTACACTTTAGTACATCAGGTATTTGCCGTATAATAATGTTGTTAGGATTCAGATAAGTATAGTCTATTTGAAGTGTAAATTTTAATCTTTGAATTATATTTTACAACTTTTTTCCTGGTACACTTTAAGATTTCATTAATGACAAGAAAGCGAATTCCTCCTACTGAATTTAAGTTTTTTCTTCATCTATTTTATCCTTTTGAAAATTTCTGCGCAAATCACCGCATATATTGGTTGCTTGCTATTTCATTCATTTCCTAAATGACCTTAGTTCCAATCAAATACTACTTGAAGTGATCATCGACCAGCAAAAACATCATTATTCGAGTACTAAAGGTAGCAATGATTTAAAAAGTGAAGGAAAAAAGTTGGCATTTTTGCTAAAGTGCAGGAAGCTGAGAATCAAAACTTTATGATTCACATATGCTAATAATTACTTTGTTAATGATATTGTTGATTTTCTTTTTGTAACATATAGAACAATTTGAATATTGTATATTAAGTTTCAAGCAAAGCTTTTTAAATTATCAAACTACCATTCTAATTCAATTAAATCCTGATTGATTGGTATATTTTTCACTTCTTTTAACTTTCTCGAAATTAATAGAAATCAATGCTCTAAAACTTATAGTGGGAAAGAGTTTTTTGTTCAGGTATTCTATAAATAAAAGTAAGCCAATAAACATAGGTTATATTTGAAGAATCTAACAATATGTTGTACAAAAACTAGTGGTATAGGGCACTCTTTATTATTGTGTATGGTAGATTAGGTCGGTAACATGGATAAAGTATTTCGGAAAAATGCTTCAGGAACTCATGCTAGCATTATTTCTCGCAAATACCATGATTCGTACTTAATTCAAGTTTAAATGGCATACATAAATATTTCAAATATTTTTTCTTTCTCGCCTTTTTTCATATCTATCTTAAATTAGATTGAACTTTTCTAACCATGAAATTTAAAAGTTCTCGTGAACTTTCTTCAGAATTAACAAAATAAATCACATAATTTTATCCCTCTTCCGTAATTAAAAGGCTGTTCATGAAATTTTTATTTGAGTACAATGATGTGTTTCGCTTCTTCCATCTGTACTACTTCATTTTAAATGCATGTAATTTTCTGAAATTGCATTGAACATTATTTACAGTTAGAGAATTTCACTTCAATTGTTTCATTAACTATCAGAAGAAGACCGCATTTATTTATTTATTTGTCTTTCATTTCCTTTCATTATTTTTGGCAAGAAATGTGATAATTGCAACATGCAGGAACATGCAATTTGAGTAAATTGGCATGCACAAATTGCAATATATCTTTCAGCTACATCAATTTCTAAGCAACAGTTGCAATAGGAAGTTCTAATTTTATGGTGTTCTTAACATCCGTAGCTACAACGGAAGCTATAGAATTGGGAAGGAGAGAAAGTTATTATTTGACAGATATCATTTTGCATATATTACATAAGAAATCTTTATCAGAGTTTTAAAAAAAAAGAAACATTGAAAGATTTAAGTTCTATTAGTTACTTAACTTTGAAGTCATTGAGTAACGATTCAAATCTATTTAAATTTTCCCATATCATTTTATTAGTTTTTATTATGAATAATTCTGTGGAAAAAATTTTTTACTTCATGTAGTGAATTACGTCGTCGTTAGTTGTGCATAAATCAGTAGTGAAACGAAGGTAAAATAACAGAATAAAACTTTAAGATTTCCATTTCGATATTCCATCCCTTCTTCTATTCTCTGCCTAAAATATGAACTTTTATTTACAAGCAAAATGTTTCAAATGACACTTTAACGCTTTAATGATTGCATTTTCGTTTTTAATACAGAAAGATTGAATTTTTTGTGTTTCACTACCTTTTTATTGTTTTCAATAGAATCAAAAATTAAGTTTTTGGATTTTTAAACGCAAAAGGAGCTTTAAATTTTAATTGGAAAATTTCTCTACGATCAAGTGAGAAAAAAATTCAGACATTTTGGTATAACAAATGAAATGACGTTGAAATACATCACCAGTGCGATACATTTTGTTTGAGACATAAGTATCGATGTTTGAATCACTTTTATTCATATGGGATTGTTTTTTCGTTGTGCAATAATTTTTTCGCTTATGCAGGAAGTTAATTGCCTATTCGTTTATCTATTTAAATTAGTTGATATCTATTATCACTTTATGCTTCATCCTTCAATATTGCTTGTTTTACTTTTTTAATAGCATGTAAAAAGGTGATTGTCATATATAAATTTAAGGATTTTTTTTTTTCTCACCGCAGATATTGAATTCGATATTAACAAATAGCGCATCACTTATTCTTTTGCTTGCTTTAACACAAAAGTTAAAAATCCTCTCATTCTTCAACCATGCAGAAAGAGATGCCGATTTTACAAAATCACCACTACATTTAATTTTTCGAGAAATCTATTTGTGATCGAAAAGCCGAAAACTAAGCGAAACATTTTATTTGAAGAAATATAAGACCTTTATCGAAGTGTTTTCATGCTCTATGAATCAGGAGGGAATGCAAGATGATCAGTAACAGGTATTACCGGAAGCATCAATACCAGCAACAATTTGAATTTCAAGAATATGAAGAACTTATTGACCGCTGTTTTTTATGTGTTTAGTAAATTCATGGTTAAGGCAGTACAAACGCCACAGCCACTATTTTTTTCACCATGTACATTTCCATCACCACTCTATGAACCTCTTCAGGTTGGTTTCGATGATTTAACAATTAAAGAAAATCTACCCTAAGGTGCATAACAATTAATGCTTTTATGTACAAAAAAAAGAAAAAAAAAAGTTTAGTAATACAAATGAGAAGTGTAAAAACTATTTTTTAAATATATTAGTCAATTTAAAATCTATGAATCAAAAATGCTTAATTCAGTTTCGTTCCTACTGCAATCTGATGCCTCATCTTCCATTCATTTGTGATTTACATCAACAGCTCAGCTATTCTGGTTCTACAGTTATTCTAGAAGCATTTGAAAAGATGAGGTCAGTACTAGTCAGGAATGATTCTTCGCTCTCATTGGGCATAGTTGTTGGTGAGATCATTTTTGTTAAATTTCACCACAATGTTTTTATTAATTTTAACAAACCTAAAAGAGGAAATTTTTTAGAAATAATTACAATTAATAATAAATCCATCAATGCAATTAACAACAAATGAGAAAAATCAGTTCCTTACTTAGATTTATTAACTCAAAAACATATAAATATCTACAACCAACCTTACTTCATTCCATTTTATATTTACAAAAGATGAAGTGTTCCTTTATTGATGCAAGGTCTATAGCTTCATTAGGTACAAGAAAGAGTTTAGGGGTGATAATTTAGAATAAAGTAATATTTGATTCAGTTCTAAATTGTTCAATGATGTTTGAGCCTGAGCAAGTACATTGTTCGCTTTAATGATATCAACATTTCATTGAAGTTCACCTCACTTCCATCTTTCTAGTAATTCTAAAGACGGTAAAGTTCAATAATTCAAATGGACAAATTCAATAAGTTATAATTTTAGTACGTCAATTGGCACCTCCAACGAGTTCATCGGTAGTCTATAGCAATAAATATGAATATGGTTGCTTATTTGAAGATGAATGCATTCGTATGGATGCTGCGAAGATACAACAATTCGTTGTTAGTGCTCGAACTTTTGTAAAGGTATTATTTCAATAAATAAAATGAATTTGTACCAAATGCTCCAAATATTTCACGCTATAAACGATTTTGAGGCCTCACTAAAAATTTTTAAAAGAACTGAAATTTCCAATTATGTAGTTTAGATTTATGCTTCAACTCTGTACAAGCGTTGGTTTCTTGAGGATACAACCTCTAATCAACCAAATATTCTGGCCATAATTATTCTTGATGGTTTGGTGAATGATGTTCGAAAACTACCTTACGTTAAAATTTACACTGGTTTGTTAGTTTCTTGATGATTACAAACATATTCGATAACTTTGGTACCATGATATGAACTGCTTGAAATGTTATCGTTTCAAAGATTGAGAAAGGATGTGAGAATTTCACCTGCGATTATTATCGTGTTACCTGATAAATTAATAAATTTACCTCTTTTTTACCATTTACTAAGAGCGTTATCACTCGTATTTTCTATTGCTGTTATTCTTATTGTGCCTAATTCCACAGTGGCGATACAGCTCTACTACAGCATCATTTCATTTATTTTCGGATAACTTGATGAATGGTTTTGTCAACGAAAATACAAATTTATTAATGTTATCGTCCATCAATTTTCCTTAAGTAACCTATATTTGTAAGCTGCATATCTCATCAACAACTTATCAATTGTTCCTACAGTTCATGAATAACAAAATATTTTCAGATGACTTCCGGCTGCATTCCTCAATGTTTAACATCCAGTCAGAATGTGTAAACAATATCCTTCAAGGTAATATCAGTGACATCTCGACATATGTTTATTTAATTTTTTCTGAATGAGAAAATGAAACGGTTAGACGAATGACCTTTTTAATAGGTATAATCATGTCTAACATATTGTCACATCACTTCTAGCACTGAATGATTAAAAATTATTATACCGGAGTAATTTCAAAAAATCATAAAAACTCTCCAAAAATTGAACTAATTCTTGACCTATGAATCAAAGACGCTATGAATGGCAATGATATGAAGATAAGATACAGGTTGGCCGTTGCATATGGTAATCGCTGATCTAATCGAGCAACTCGGTCATTCACTACGCGAATTCTGCCTTCTAAAAGGTGGTATCCGATTACATGTCGTACCCTCTTGGGCCATTCATATATTTGTCTCGTGCGTTGTCTTATTTTTTTTAGCAATTTTCATGGAATGGTATATTGTCAGGCGAAAAATACCTTACAAACGTAGTGTTCCTGGCATTCAATTACATGCTAGTAAAAGTAAAGCACATATTATTTTCTATTAATTGTATTAAACTATTTGAGCTATTTTGAATCATTCAACAGTAATTTTTCTGCATATCAAAACAGAATTTATTGTAATTCATATCATAAATTGCTAATAGTGAGGAAATATTTTTTTTTTTCACTTGTTGATAAAATATTAAATGTTTGAATAAAGCATAGTTTTTGTTCATATCTTGTTCGTTCGTTCTTTTTTTCTTGAAACATTCGTTGTATTACATCGTAACTGTTCGATTCAGAATAATTTGCAATTCCACATAAATGGCATTAGTCAATGTTAAATATCTTCCCGTGAGAGTTTGCCAATCATTTCGTTGCATTTGTCGATGAAATTAATTAAGATGAATGTTTAGTTTTGAATCTATATGGGTTTGCAAGAAGAGATTCAAAAGTGAAGTCCAATTTTATGTCCACCCGGTTTATCTTAATGAAGACAACACCCGGAAGGCGGAATCGAACCACTCCGTCGCTAAACGGCTATAGGTTTGAAGCCTATATCTCGGACCACCGAGACTCATCCAGGCATTACACTACCTTCACATGTTCTCTTATGTAAACCTTTGATATCTTTTCATTCGGTAATAAGTGGTTCTAAATGCCAATTATTTGAACTCTCACCATCTCTGCATCTCCACTAAATAACTATCCCTCGTCATATTTACCTTTTTTTATGTTATAAAAAAATGATGGAAAGGAAGAATTGAAAAAAATGCTAAACGATGTAATTTATAAAAGCCTATTCAAACTAAGCTACCACAACAATTTACCCAATCTCTAACCACCATTTCTTTGTGATTGTCCTCACCGATGTCCTCAAGTGAAACAACGCGTATTTTGCAGTATCTTCGAGGTAAATTAATGTAAACATATCCTTTACATTGTGTACTCGAAAAAAATCAACGTTGTTGTATAATACAAATTATTTCTAAATCTCAATTATAGGCCAAATTTGTGGTAAAAAAGGAATTTCTGTAATATACCACATTCATCCCTGTACTCTTCACATATCTCCTATCTCTCTTCTGATGCTGTATGAATAACCTCATTGACTTTTTCCTTTCTAACTAACCACTACAATTCCCTCATATGGCAACATTAGTCTTTTGCAATATTCAATTCACACTATTTTTTCACGATTTCTATTTCACATCTATTGTAAAGATCTTAGAGTGTCGTAGATGTACCTGATTGCATTACTATACGTAGTGAATTTGTGTGATTTGGACGATAATGCTATTGTTAATGATTTCTCAATTTCAATCAGTAATACTCTTATTACTTTTTATTATCATGATTAATGAACACATAAATGCGGCATTAATAAAGAAATAAACATGTAAATGCGCATTGATTAAATGAAAATTACCATATGTTTCATTGCGCTTCACAGTGGTATCGGAGTCTAATTTGCATGAAATCCGAGTTCAAACTGTGAAGCAGAAAAGGCATCCAAAAAAATTATGGTAAGATACGATATATGGTGAAGTAGGAGACAAACAATAGTAAGACATAATAAGTTTATGAGGTCGAGAAAGAAAACCGTTAATATGAGAGCAGAGATTTCAGGATTATTATTGGTCACGGGGATTTTGCAAATTCTGAGCGCAAATGGGCATTCTAACTAACAACATCAAGAAAAACTTTTTTCTCAAAACAGCCCAAAATGGAAAAAGAAATTTATAAATATTTAATAGAGTGACATAACATACTTATACATAAAACATCTAGTACATTATGAAAGAATTTTCATTTTTTTTCAGAATATATTCCAAGAATGAATGGAACTTTTCCTAACATTTGACCTGAGTAATTTATTGAAATATATTTGAGCACTGGCAACATGAAATATGTTCTGAACATGGAGAAATAACATCTTCAGGATTAGTTGTAGTTACTCAATTTTTATGACTACTTAGTAATTTCGAGAAAATACTTTTCAATGGTGGTTAAGTTCACCATAAATCTTCACATCCCGTCTTAAATCCTGAATGAAGATCAGAAAAAAGCATTCCCCAAAAAACAACAGCAAATATTAATGCATTCTATATATTAAAAAGTATCAAATGTATAAGCAGTTTCAAAAATACGAACATCTTTGGTATACTAATAAAACTGGATCTTACTACTATTGAACATTATTGCATAGATTACTTCATGAGATAAGCTATTACATAAATATTTTTTTCCGGAGATATGAATTCAGATAGAATTTATCCAGCAAATTTTCAAAGTCGAATAAACTATATCTTGAAAAAATTACATTTATGAAGACGTCAAAACCAAGGGAACTTTTATCTTTTTCAATTAAAAAAAGTCATCAGGGTGATGAAAGCAAGGAACGCCCCCTCGACAAAATTACCTCGAAACCAAAACAGCTAAATAACGAACTTTTCTATTGAAGTACATTAGCAGACGTTATGAATTTTTGTTGCCGCCGGGCAATTTCACGGTTGATTTCACGCCGAAAACGTTCGTATTTGATAGCAATATCAATACCTTCTTGCTTGTATAGCTTCATCAGCTGACTATCGTACTGCTCCAGTTGCGGTAGGCGAAATAACGGCCACTGTAATTCGTTTCAAGGTCATTTTTTCCGAAGCCCAATGCGTCGTGTGAAACGAAAAAGAATGTATTGATTTGCAACTTGCGTTATTTATCCCTGACAGTAGTACATCAGAGTAACTAAGATTTATGCTCCTTTATGGATTTCTGTGGACTGTTTCCTAAAATACTCGTGCTTCCAACATTATAATTATAAAAACATTAAGATGAACTAACTTCCAGCAAATGATCTAATTCATATGGAGCACGAGAGTATAAACGGAGCCAATCTGGGATATCTGTAACCAACGCTGATAAAAATTTTATTAGAAGGGAAATTCAAATAATCGAAATATATCAATTATTCGACTAAAAAATCCTATCAAGCGTAACAAAATGCTTGCTTCTCAGCCAAATACTATATTCATCGGAAACAAGCTTACGAATATATATATATATATATGTATATTACAAACTAACAAAACGTAAAGTTTTACTTCTGAAACTATGTTATTGTTCATTAAACTATACATGATACTAATGTATTAATAATTAACATACCTTCACCAATAATATTTAACTTTTCAATCGTACTTTCGGCACGCTGTGTTAAATGTGCTGTAGAATTACTCTGTGTACAATTTACAGGTGTTGCTAAGCCAGGATGCTCCAACTGCGTCCGACCATCTAATTTACTAAAAGAGTTCCATGTATTAATGTAGCAAAAAATTATAGATTTACTTATTTCCAACAAACAGTGAAAAGTACAGTCACTAAGAATATTACTTGTGATATGTTACTCCATTCATTGAATCAAATTGCTTTGTCCAGCCTAAAGGCAAATTTTCTTTTACGAGAGGATGAATCCAGTGTGTTCGTCGATTATTGTGATCCACGTAGTAACTGTAACGGAAAAGTAATAAACGGGTCTAAATATATATAAACATATTTTATTGAAACCAATAAGAAAATGCTACAGAAAAGTGTATCGAACATCAAGATAAGTCAAGAAATTATTTTAACATCTAGCAGTTTTCTAAACGACATTTGTACGGTAGTATACTTCATTAACAGAGCCCGGTATGTTGGTTAAGGAATATTAATTTATAGAGAAATATTGAAAGGAGTCAGCAGTACAAAGAATAATCAAACGTTACGCTCAATGCCTCAAACGCAACAGCACAGTATCACTTGTCGTACTTACTAGAAAAAAAAAATTTGGAAAAAGAGACCGAATCCCTTCTGGTGTCACTTCGACAGCCCAATTCGGTGGTAATGTGAGATCCTCTTTCGGTACGCCACCGGCAAGATTCTCACCAGCAAATGGTGCACTTATTGAACGACCTAGATCTTGCTATAATTTAATGATTGTAATTATAATTTAATAAACAAGACTGCAGAAATCAAAGGGTCTTCAGTAAATCGAGGAGATACAAATTTAATCATCCAAACTTACTGTTAAGGTTTCTTTCGATGAAAATATATTACAAGCTTTATTCAACGGGCCAGAAGCATAAAAAAGTTCACATCGCTCAACATTACACAAAGGTACCTGGTAAACTCTGCAATGAAATGGACACTAAACGCTGTTCACCATTTTCTGTATTTGCTGCTTGCGTACCGTGCTGAAATTACAACTAATATTTAACAAATTTTTCAAGGAACCAACAAATTATCAAATATTCCTAATAAACTAGGAAAGGCTGTCAAAATTATCACACCTGTACTACGTTACCGATGCTAAGTGATGACGTGAGACCCTTTTTCGACAAGTACTGACTGGATGTTCGGCTTTCGTTGAAACTTTGCGATGATAATTCTGGTTTTGTACGCACGGAACTTCCCTCCACCCGACAGCTATTGATATCGTTTCCAGTATATTGCAAACTTTGGGACGAATGAGCCAGCTGTTGCAAACCAGCTTGGATACTTTGAATTACACCTAAAGCATGTTTGTTTCAAAGAATTCCCTAGATAACTGAAACATCTAAATAGAAAAAGGGAGGGAAGACAATTGAGAGACCAGTATCTGCAACAAAGTAAAGACTAACTTATCACATGGGCATATTATTTCAACAACTGTAAACCTCTTCGTAACCCTTCACAGCAGTTACTGACGCCTTTTTGAGTAGTAATTTAATATATTTCTGTAGGAGGAAAATGATAAAAAGAGAAAACGAAGACAAACTGACCATCGCAAGTGGGCAGAGAAGGAGGTACCTCTCTCCTTAAATATCTGCCTGGTGTACCTTCCAGGAACGTTGGCGTCTGATGTCGACGTCGTCGATTTAGCATATTTCCTACAAAACAACATAACTTCAAAATATGCACAGAACTAAGCACCGCACAAAAACCAACAGTCAACGAATCTCTTAAAACCATTGAAAAAAAAGAAAAGAAAAAAATTTATGCCGTCAGTATAATACGCGGCCCACCTTTGAAACGCTGAATCTTTTCGAAATACATGAGAGATTGTTAAATAATCTAGTCAAACTGCTGTCATTAATCATATATTTGATTTTTACTTTATTTTTTTCTATTTTCATCAAATAAAAGGGAAAGGTGAATTATTAAAGGATATGGTTGAATTTTGGTCATTTGTTAAATTTCTCAAACAAAGGAAATATGATTATTACGAATAAAGATATTACAATGGCCAATTTAAATAGGTATTAATGCTTTTTAACCAGATAGTTCTAATTGGAAGATGATATTTAATGAAACAGGAACATCAAGAACGAATAATTTATGCTTACATTGACGAGCATAGTGCTTTCAATTTGATTACGGCCGTTTCCGATTTTCAAAATATATCAGAATAAGCAATTGAATTACATTATTACTATAATTTGAAGGGACTTCTTCGTTCCATTTTTTTAAAATTTAATTTCAAAGCAAATTCGAAAGCAAATTCTATGAGTGAATATATAGAAATGAAAGCAATACAAAAAATTTTCACATCACAGAGTTTGAGTGTTAAAATCGAATGTTTTTGATTTTTTCCAATCTCAAACAAACTAACTTTCAAGCCAGAAGCAAATAATCTGAAACGGTCGCAACCGAATAAGAAATGAGCGTCAATCAGTCGATATCAAAATCGATAAAAATTCATTGATTGTTGTTGGCTTGATATTTGATAACAGTTGAGCAAAGGAATTTAAAGAACGTGTAGTTGCTGAAATAAAAAATGAGTGAAGAATTAGTTGGATCGGCGTAATGTAAATGGATCTAATGGAATGATTTCTAGCCTGATCGACTAAACAACCAAACATTTCGAAAAGTTATCCGTCAAACTGTTCTGTTTAATTTATTCACTCAATACAATTTCAAAGATTTTGATTTCGATATCAGACTATTTGCTTTTAGCCAGCCAGCAAGCAGTAATGTCTTTTTTATTTCCTCAACTATTAATCATTCTGAATCGCTACAAGCTATAGAAAAAAGAAAAAAAAAATTGCTTAATGGGGCGATTTGAATCGACCAGTAAAATTTAAGGAATAATCATGGGATTAAATTTCTCATATAAAATTTCACTCTCGTACAAATGACATGTATCGGATTTTCATTAATAGGATTTGCATAAACAAAATCGTTGAAACATTGAGGCGTCGTCGTTTGTTTAAGATAGGTATAAGTGTAAGGGAAAGGCTAACAATTTATAGAAGTGTCTGTTCAATTCGCTTTTTTTTTTTTTTTTTCATTTATATGCTTATGTTGTGAGCATCTTCCAATTAAGAAGTTCATTTTAATGCTTTATTGCCTCGAAAAATCTGAATTAGATTTAAGGAATTCCCAGGAGAAGCAAAGCTGTGGTGATCAATACAAGTAGGAGGCGGCATCTTTGCGCTAACTTAATTTGGAATTGGTGCTATTATTCATGGATTTAATCTGTAATTCTCAATAGTTTGATGAACCGATTCAGCTTGCCACTGTCTTCAACTTACTCTAACATTTGACATGTGCCAATTATTTTTTTTCAAAGCTATGATAATCTGCTAGAACTTGGCAATAATTCTTTTATTTTCAATTTTATTGATAAGTTGATCCCGATGAAATGGGCTTATGCTGTTCAACGAATGAGCAACAGCAAATGGAACAGTCTGACTGTTTACAACATCAATTACAACAGCATAATCAGCAACATCAGTTACTTCATCACAATTTGCGCCCAAGTTCACCGTATGTTTTTGTACCAAAATAAAAAGGAAGAATTTTTATTGTTGAACCAAATTACACTAAAGTGTATTTACAAATGTTTCATTTCAAAAAAAAAAAAAAAAAGCATAATAGTTTTTGTTCGATGTTGAAATATACTTTCATTTTTTTTTTTTCATTATCCAGCAATTTTATCATTTATTTATCGATTAGATTCATCAAATTCTCTGTTGGTTTAATATTTGCACTTCTTTGCAGTAATTAATATTGAATTGATATATTGACAATGGATGGCTGATAGTATCGTTAAATTATTTTTCCACTCGAACCTTTAGGCATATGAAGAAAATAGATATAGTAGTATGTTAGAAACACATAGACATTTTCTGGTTGCTAACAGATTTCTTTTGATCACTTTTAGGGTAAATGTTTATTACTTAAAATTCGATTGCAAGAAAGGGAATTGTAATTGTAGAAATAAAGATGAAAGGAGATTTTCCTACATTGCTTCAGTTTGAAGGAGTTTTTTTTTCTTTTTTTTTTTTTTTTTTGTTTGCCATTAAACAACTACTCATTACCCAGTTCTATAATAATTAAATTTAGCTGAAACTAAAAGTAGGAAAATTAAAAATTAGGCACATTTTGAATAGGAAAATTTTTCGCAGTAACTGATAATTACAGGATACTAATGATTTGATAATATTCGAAATCGGAACTTATCATTTTTTAAAATTAAGGTTAGCAGAAGATTTTCCTAAAAATTATTAGAGTTTCACTGGATCTTTTTTATCTAAATATCACATCGAAGTGATTTGAATCTATTATAGTTTGATATCATGAAGAAATAATATTTGATCGTGCCAATGTTGCCTAGTTCCAAATTCACACGTAAATTTTTAAATTGTTTGTGAGGTCTGAAAATTTTAGTATTTTGAAGTGCTTTCTTTCGAGAATATAATTAGCGACAAATGATTGAGCTAATGTATTCATTTTTAAATAATTGATATCCTTCATTACTTCTAGACTAGACATAGTATGAAAGTAATTGAAAACATTCGATAATATCCAGCAATACTTTGATATTTTATTCACTTTAATTGTTCAAACGAGAAAATTTTCATTGAAAGGAATCTAATTTTTTTATTTCCTTCTCCAAACTTACTTTTTGAAAAAAGAAATTGAGATATTGGACTGATTGTGGCTCTAAACAAAAGAATGATAGAGCAATGGAAAGTGAATTAAGAATAGCTGAATTGAGGTCAATAAAATTTGCAAAATTTTCATAGCTTAGTATTTTAACAAAAATGAAAATACGCTATAGAAAATACATAAACGAACAATAATTTTTTTTTTTTTAGGAAAGTATATACAGTTTTATTGAGTATTATAATCTGTTCATATAGTAAGTTATCAGCAAGGGCATGATAAACTCGAAATCATTGAAATTAGAATTCAAAAACTTATGACATTCTGGATGTATAACTCATCTGAAACTTGTAGAAAATATCACCGAATACATTTATGAACTTTTACTTCAGGTATGGTGTTGGGATGGGTATAGCGATGGTGATGCGGCAGGCAACAACCCTGGCTAAGGCCCCACCGGCCATGGACCTCTTAGTTTTGGAGGCAGAAATACGAAAAGCTAAAGCAGAAGGCCGTACTGTTACTATTGAAAATGACTGCATTTATTTCGATTATCAGCTGGTCGGTCGCATACTTCCTGATACCAGTTTTCATGCATGACAGCAAATATTGCAAATATGTTTGAGCTTGAAAAAAACAAGAAATAAAAAAAACGAAAATTTAATATTTATATTCAATTTAAAATAGCTAAGCTAAAAGGACTCATTCAGAGGAAAAGTTAACTTTACCTGCTAAAATCGTTTTTCTAATTCCGATATAAAATTCACGAAATTTAATTCAAGTAGGAATTCCTATAAATGATTTGTATTAACAATGATTAATTAAATTATTAATGCTTCCATTGTATCAGTTTAATGTATTCAATTTGATTACGACTGTTTTCATTCGTTAAAATGTTAACAGAATATGCAATTTCCTACTGGTATATTGTGTTTATTGTGTAGTAATTACAAATATTTTTGAAGTTTTAAATTTAGCAAATTTTTTTTTTTTTTTTTTGCAAATGGCTTGTGTGGAACTTTAAAAAAGGACTAAGTAATTTGGTCTCTAAAAATCCCATGCACCACACAAATAGCTCTCGCGTTGACGAATTATACTTTGGTAGATTTAATAAATTTTTTTACCAATTAGATTTAAATATCATTCGCGCCAAAGATTTTTTTCAAAAAAGAAATTTATTGTTTGGCTTAATTTTCTAGTCAATTAAAATGCAAAAGATGAAGCTAAGGATAACTGACAGTAGAGACAAGACATGACAATATTTGTTGGCTTCTTGCATGTTATATTATTTATTACATTTTGATCAGGCAATATGTATGAATGTGTTAGTTGATATTTGCCATTTGAAATCCAATCAAGTCAGAGAAATTGTCATAGCAACCAAGCTGATTTAAAATAAGAGAACGAGAAGCTCAACGCTATGTTGTGCAGTTAAAGAAGGCATTTTGTTAATCAACATAAGCTTCAAATAAGCCGACAACTAACTTCCCATCTTTCAACAACACATCCATAATTTAATTAATTACATAACGGTAGAATGATTGTTACCATACCGAAATAGAACGATTTCAATTTTGGACTATTTTTGATTATCTTTAATTTTTGTTTATTTCCATTTCAAATAAATAAATGGTAAAGAAGTGGTGTAACAAAAAGAGGTAAAAATATTGGAAAGTTATAGGATAGAGAGAAATAAAACAAGACGATCAGTGCCATATTCAGTTCTTTTTCGATTCGAGATTTTGGAATTTTCCTTCTACATTGTCTTAAAAGTTCGAGAAATTAGTGTGCCATATCTATTCCTGTTATTGTCTTCATTGATCGATGGCTTTTTTTTTCTTCTGTTTTTGCAAGATAATACTAAACGTCAACATATCCAATAATGTTATGAGTTGCATTCTTTTATTTTCAACAATTAAGTACTTTCTACTTTTATTATAAATATTTCCTACCAATTAGTTGAGTATATATTTGATATATATTTCCAAATAATGTGTCTAAAAAGCGGTAGAAGGCAAAAAAAAAGAAAGAAAAAAATAAAAGATGAGTATTCTAAAAGTACGTCAAAATTATCTGTTGCATTTTAAATATTGTTGTCATGGCGATGGAAAATTTCAAAGTAGAAATTATGAAATTTTATTTAAATTTCTCTCTTTAACGGATGAAATCATTAGTAGTCAACAAGAAATGGTATGATAATGCTTTTTTTTTTCTTTTTCTTTTTGCAAAATCTAAATGGCTTGAATGAATGGAAAGAAAAAAAGAGAGCTAACTATACCTTAATTAAAGATTTGAAATTTTGCAAACACGCGATTTAAAATATTGCCGGAAGCATCATGAAAATGGTTTTTCTTATTGTTGTGATCCCAGAAAAATAAGGCATTTCCTATTTTCTTGGAAAAGCTGAAAGGTTTTGCGCCGGCTTACTGATTTTTTACCGCATATATATATATATATATATATATATATATATATATATATATATATATATATATATATATATATATATATATATATATATATATATATATATGATTTCTAATTTTGTAGTTGTCTAAACCCGAAACTAAGAAAATCTATTCTTGGCCTAAATAAAGCAGTTATTCAATACTTTGAAATGATTAGGCTAATTCTTCGTATTTAAATGAATTAGGAATATTAGTTTTTATTATTAGATAGCCTAAAAGGCTGAGCATATACATGTTGCATAGAAAATTTAGCAGATTTGATGAAGAAGTAATTTGTGTTTTGTTTAGGTTTCTCAGATTACATAAAAAGGTGACGTTCTACAACATTCACACCGGCAAAACCTTCCGTTGATGTTTTCGATACAGAAGATTTTTGAAACCTTTGAATACAGTACACGTAAGTAGCATGCAAGATTCATTTTAAAGAAATAAGATTATACGCACATTTAAGATTTTCAATTAATTAATTACTCAAATGGTGCTATTCATGAGAGAAATAAGATTAACATTTTCAAACAATTCTATTTCTTATTAAACAGAAGTATTTTTTTTTCAGCAGAACTTTGAATTTAAACGTAAAAAAGGTCTGATGGGTGCTGAAGCTAAACGTTATCTTCAGGAACATGCTATACCGCAACTCTTTGAGGTTCTTTTTTCATTTTCAAATTTTGTATAAATTTATTAAGTTTACAAACTTCACATCATTATAAAATAGTCATAAAACAGAATTATTTGAAAAATTCTGATAGACAGAAGTTGATAATACTGATAATTTTTCGATGATTCAATATTGTTTGCAAAGAAAAAATTGAATGATACACTATATTGATAAGATCAGTAAGAATTTTAATCAGTGTAGTTAAGGGAACATTTATACAGTAATTCTTATGTAGTGAAAAGTAAAATCGAAGTAATTTACCTTTTTGATTTAGTTGTATCAGCATTTTTTGCATTTGTATAACTTTTTTGTTAGAGATATCAATTTTTTCTATAGGTATTAACAAACAGCGAATATAGTAGCCAAGAAGGCCAGTTATTTTTGTTAGGAGGATTAAATTCCTCATAAAAAAATTTGTTGGCGTGGAAATTATGGTTTACTACTATACAAGCAATATTTTAGCTTTGTTCTGGCCATTTAATTACTTGGCCGATTTTTATTTCATCAGTCTCAAAATTTACAACTCCAAAATTTCTCTGAAAAATTTCTGATTGGTGATTGTTTTCTTTTTGCAATGCTGCTATTAGCAGAAATATAACTCGTTTCATGGTTTCATTAAGTCTGTGCAACAATTTTCAGCTAAAATTGAAGCTGAAAAAATTGACGTAAACCAGAAAACCTTTAAAAATGTACATTGTCATTCATTTATTGCATATCATTGTATTTACCCCAGTTAGGATAATGTATTCCTGCTACATCACTCTTTTCCCCAATATGTTACATTTTCTCTAAGCTTGTCATCTCAAATTCTTTATATTCAAAATTCCTCATAGTATTATTCTTTTCTGAAACCGGTTGAAATATCCAGTTAAATTCTGGATTTTATGGAACTTCCACGAAACCGATGCCAGTTTTTATATATATTGAATAATTACAACATCTTACTCTGATTTGTATGTAAACTCTAAGCAAACTAAGAATTGATTCAATATAGCTAAATTAAGATCTGAAGTATGATTTACCACTCGTAAGCTTTGACATAGAAAGTGTTTTGCGATTCCTCTTTCCTGGTGGTTATCTGTGATCAGCTTTGGATATCTAATCAGTGAAGATGCAGTGTGCTAATAAATATAATATAGTTATGTAATTTAAATGAAACCTTGAATATAAGGATCGTACGTTGACTTGAAGTTGAAAACTTTCGGGAATCACTTTGGTGTGAAAATAAGTTTATACGCATATTTTGGTAATTTGTAAAAATCAAACAGAATATGAGAGTTTTCTATCAAAAATTTTTGCTTTTTACCTGAGTTATTCTCTTTTCAAAGATTTCGTTAGTTCAAAAGCTTTCAAAATTTCTTGCTTAAATGGATATTTCGAAATGTTTCGAGGAATTATTACATAATCAGGAGCGAGTAGTTGCAATGAAAATTAGAAAAACCGGATCTATGCAAGAAAAGGTAATGGCAATCTGTTAGATAACTGTGAAAAAAGCCGCTATACAAAGAAATTGAAAAAACGTGCCAAATATTTTGCAAGAGTTATAGGCTAAGAATTAGCTAATTGTTCAGGATCACAATATCTCGTGATTATATCTGTCTCTAGTAAAGATGCTTCCTTACAAACCCCTTCCATTTAGATTTTTGGATCAGCTTATTCTGCCAAAAATCTTTTGAAGATAATGTGGTAGTCGATTATAGAGTAGGGTCTAATAAGCCCAAGATCGCAGATTGAAGACCTGTCGGCACTATACTTTTGAATTTAGTTTTCAAGCGTAGGTTTGTTTATTTCATCTTTATAGACATTTAGAACCAGGCTACTAGACTCTAGGAATATTCCTTGAGGCTTTAATTATAGAAGTATTTACAACATGCTTATGAATTGCGTATTGTCCTTCCGCAGCACTTTCGATCTTGATCTTTGTTCACGAATCTCAACTTTGAGTATTTGAACCGATTATTAATTTTAACAATCATCATATCAACTAAATCCTTTGTATTTTAACCAAATATTTCCGAAATTAATGACGGAGTTTCTTTGAAAGTTTACAAAATTTTTAAATTTTAAAAAGTTTAAAATTGTCTCTTCACAAAGTTTAATATTGGGATTGTAGAGTCTGATAACGGGATTGGTTTGCAACAAACCAGAAGATCCAATTAAATTCTTGGAAAGTTCCCTTAATAAAGTTCGTCAAAATCCGAGCTTTGAATACAAATGGGATTCGTTTGTTGACGACAAAGTGCATCGAGAACATGAAGGACCTGTTAAGTCCGGTTAGTTGATTTGTCGAATAAAAATTATAAATTCCTGCATAACATTTATATTTTCTAATGTTTCTTTAAAAAAATATAAGCTAAAAGAGTGTAAGGAAATATAGTCTTTTTGATAAATTATATATTCAGCTAGAAGTCTAAGCTGGATGTATTTCAGATTTATTATACGTTGCAAAATCATTTCACATATTCATAGCAGAAAGTAAATGTATTAAAGCATATATTTAAACAAAAAATTGAAAAGCATAAGATATGACAGAAGAAAGTTCGAAAGTGTGACAGATATGTTGAGCTTCAAACAGAGAATCACAAGTACCAATTTAATAACACCAAATTGCTCTCTCGCTTTTTTGCATGTTATTTATGCATGATTCAACAAGCAAAGCAACTTTATAAAAATTTTTCATTTCCCGAAGCACATATAATATACATTAGCAATCACCATTCTCTTCCCTCTTTTTCATTTCGATCATTTATTCTATTTATTTATATGTCATTTCTGTTACCTTCACAAGGATTAATC
Source organism: Dipetalonema caudispina (assembly GCA_013365325.1). NCBI lineage: Eukaryota > Metazoa > Nematoda > Chromadorea > Rhabditida > Onchocercidae > Dipetalonema > Dipetalonema caudispina. The sequence continues at coordinate 26,320 of JABVXV010000060.1, read as the reverse complement.
TGCAATCAATCAATAAATTGTATCCAATATCACGGCGAAGTTGCTATAATTCGTAGCTTATATCTTATATATATACTTTTTCATATTTTATCACTTAAACTGCTAGCAAAAATTTACGATTAATTTCGTCAAAGGATCATCGAAAATACCGAATCCCCGATCTCTCTCAGATCCGTTTATTCCAAATCTCACAAAATTTAATTCTACTTCTGAAGTTGTAGAAACTGTTATATTTAATGAATAAAAGCTTGGTCTAAAATCTAACAGCTGCTAGGCTTCATCGTTATCTTAATAATATTTGACACAAAATGAAACTACTGTAGATTAAAAACATTTCCTGAAACTCGAATTCTGAATAGTTTTTAATTTTATTCAGAAAAGGGCCTTTTGCAATACTTTCGATTCTCAAATATTGACCAGTAGGAAAAAATTAATGTTGCAGGAGAACTTTTGAGAAAAAATACCTTAAATTGCAAGAAGTATCTTCAATTAAAATAATGAATTATGAAGTAAATTTAAATTAAATGTTTTTATTTTCAGATTTCTTTCCATAATTTCGTGATATTGTATTTACAATATGTAATTCTTATATGCTGTTTAATAGAAGTATATGTCTGGGTTATAACATAAAAAATTTTAAGAAACAGCTCATTTCCTAGTACTAGCAAGTCAGTAGGAGTTAAGATTAAAAATTTAAGATAAATTTAAAAATTTTAAGAGCATTTTTTAGGTTTAAAAGTTTCACCAGCTGGAAAACCAAAGAAAGGAGCAAAGCCAAAGACTCGTACGCAAGGCGTTAAACAAATTACACGGTTCGCTTTTCCCAATTCAACTGGAAATTATTAGGAATAGAAAAGTCAATTGTTAGATAAATTAATAAAATGATAAGTTGAAAGATTTTATAATCTACACTGTACTATGTAACAACTCCACAATCCTAGTTTTCGTCAATGAAGAATTTGAAAATCTCTTGCATATTCGTTTCTATTCTTCTTGAACTTTTCTCAGTATTACAATAATAGACTGCAGTACTTTCTGCATGGATTTTTCCACCTCCATCATTTTTTAAAATCTCTTCTGCAAAATATATCCGCTCCATCATCATCGATCACTATCAATTTTTAAGCTTTCATAATAAGAAACAAAAGATTCTTCCGCTTTCTTTTCTTTTAAAATTATAAAGTAAGAATTCAAACTTCTCATATCTCCCGCCGGGCCCTTTTTTTTCCACAATTTCTTTTTTAAACAAATATCGCTATCTTCCCTGATTTCTGTACTCCAACAGTTCTTCAAAAGTTTTATTCTACTCTCTGCCATTCATACTCTTTTTATTAATGTCATTGAACTTCCTCTGTTATTCTATGTTATTTTTCCTGTAACATTTATTGTCATAGCAAATTATCTTTATGAATCAGACATTCCTGCGCAATTATTTCTACCACATTCTATTCTAGAATTTTCCACAATACTCTAATTAACTGTAAAGATATGCACTATCATTATAAGTTCATTACTTCAGAGTTAATCCCAATAGATCGACTGCACCTTCTACGAATTCTACTAGCAAAAAACCTTCGCTTCAACCAACATCCGTTATGGAAGCTGCCGAAACGGCACCAATACCGGATGTACCGATCATTTTATTCATGGGTACGTTCAGTTTTTTCCAAATGGTTTTTCGACTACTTCCAGTTACCCAAATAATTTTATATTAATTTTACTAAATTTCAATTAGATATATAAAAAATAATTGTTTCGTCGATCTAAACGAAATGCTGTTGCATTACCGATTCTACACGATGATCGAGGTAATATTTCATATTCAAGGATACTTCCAACAAATAATGTTGGAAATTCACAACTCAAACAAAGAGTAAAATCACAGATGGGTAATTGTTATTGTTTAATTGATAATGCTTCAAGTTCAGAATTGGTTACCTATTATCAGATAATTATCGAACAAAGAAACCTATTCCTAATACAATCTGTGGTGTTAGTAATATCAAAAAATCTATGTATAATAATATTATTATGTCAAACAAAAAGATAATCAATATAAAACTTCTGTGGGTATTTTTTCTTTCAAATATTACGAATAACTAAATTTTGGTATTTGAAGATTAGCACTAACGTATTGCTTCACTATGTAGGTGGACCAGGAGGTGGCAAAACACGACATGCAGCTCGAGTGCAGGAAGCTTTAAGTAAATTTGGTCTTGTGCATATCTGTATGCCCGATATGATCCGAGCAGCGATCGCGGAACATCAGAACACTGTTTCAGAATGGAAGGAAGCGGCACAACGATATCAACGAGGTCCATTTTAGTACTTTTAAAATTTTTTTTAACTTCCTCACTCTAACAAATTATCATACTGCGTATTTATCATGTACAAATATCCACTACTCATTTCAGCATTGATCAATTTTCAGAAGTCTTTCAATTTATGTTAATTGACCAATTTTCCAAGTTATATGAGCCTGACAATTGAATTTTTTGTGTGTCGTCTTCGTGAAGCAATAATTTTGAGAATTTCTTGAAAATAAATACTTATACTTGAAAAGTTTGGTTGGGAAAATAAAAAAAAATGAAGTTCGTTGTGTATTTTGTTTATGTTTTAGGTGAACTGATACCCAATAATTTGGCACTTGGACTTGTGAAAGCTGAAATGAGTAAGCATCAGGACGCAAAAGCTTTCTTCCTTGAAGGTTTTCCACGTGAAGCACGTCAAGTTGAGAATTTCGAACGCGAGGTGAAGAAATTTCATAAGCACAATTGAATTACACAAATAAATTATGATCTTTTAGTCAGCTGCTCTCACAGTAAATAAATACACAAAAATATAAATTATATATATAATTCAGGTAAGACCTGTAAATATGGCAATGATTCTGGATTACGATGAAAATACACTACGAAATCATATGGAAATCCGTGGATTAGATATAGAAGTGATTGATGCCAAAATTCGTGAATTCAAGCTTAAAACTTTACCAAGCGCCAAATATTTCGATGATCAACGATTGCTACATTTGGTCAGCTCACAACTTATAGAATGAATGAAAATAATTTAACTGAAATGTGTTTGATTTCGAACGAATTGTTTTATTCGGAAATATCTCCTAATTATCCGTCTAGTTGCCTATCTCTTATATACTTCGCTACTGTTGATATCCACAAAAGATACTCTTTAACTTCTTGAATTTAAATCATTCCTAAAATTTTAGATACCTGGAGAACAAACCGATCAGTGGATTTTTGAACGTATGAAATTGTTGATCCAACGAGCAATGGAACTTGGTGTTCCAGTTACAACCTCAAAAGTAGCTTCAAGAGCAGGATCACCACTTCAAAAATCTGATGCGGTATCTAGGAAATACTTAAGCTTACAGCGCAACCGTACAATATATCAGAGGCATTTGGAAATTTATCAAAAATAAGTTTAAAAAAAAAACCATATGTTCCATACATATGCAATTTGAAGAAATTTAGTTGAGATGCAATATTATATATATAACAGATAACTGATAAGCTGAAAATTTATGGAAAGAAGTGAACTAATTTCTACTACCCCATCGTTTTATTTTTATACTTATGTTAAATTAAAGGCATAGTGTATTCAGTGTTTTGAGTAAAAAAAAAAAGTTTTAATGAGTAGTGTAATGAAATATAGAGAATCATTTTAATAGCTTAGAATAATTCTGACCTAATTTGCGCTCAACATATACATCGCTGACCAAGTGGTGATTGAAATGTGTGGTGAAAGTTGCAGGAAAGAAACAAAGGACAATAAATGTCTAGGCTGAAATGGAGATTTAGTCAAATATAATTAACTGATTTTTTTCAAAGCACTTACTAGTTCAAGTTTTCCATTGTTAAATGTGCTGTGCTATCTGAACAAGCACTGTTTTACTCAAATTTCTTTTTGCATTGTCGGTGTTTTACTACTATACGCTTAGCTCATGTTTAATTTTCACATCTTTGCGATTTTTCAGTTATTTCAGCAGTTGTGATACTAATAATTGAAATTGTGTTCAAGATTGAAATGGCATGAATCTTTAAGGAAATTGTTGCTTAAAATAGTAATCTTACACAAAATAATCTTCCATAATGATCAAAAATTTATTTCTTGACTTGAAAAAAAGTGAAAATTTCCAGGTTGCTACTGTAATACAAGCTGCAGCAATTGTAGAAGCAGCAGTAGCCACTGCACAAACTTCTGAAAATCAATTATTTCCGGCAACAAAAGCAGAAATAACGAAGAGTGAAAAGAATGAACAACCGAAATCTACCAATGCTGCAGGAACGGAAGGTGGGACTACTACATCAGCTCCAAATTCTCCTATAACAGCAAAAGATATAGCAAATGCTAAAACATCAACATGTAAGAAATCTACGCGAGAAGCAATATCTGGTAAAAATTTCGTAAAATTTTAAAATGTAATTTCATTAACAAAAAGTTTGAAAAGCCAAGGATCAAACAGTAACCGTTTGGATAAGAAAACAAAATTTTAATTGTCAACTTTTAAATAGTAAATTCATAAGCAATTTCAAAAGATTTGGAGTAGATTATAGGGCAGAAAAATAAATTGCGCTTAACGGTCTTTTTAGAATGGCACTTCCAAACTCTTTAACAGATTCCTTCTATTCAGATTTACACATACTTCTAATGCAAGTACTGAAAAGTACAGTATTAGAGATTGTTTTGTGATAGACAATGTTTTCTGCAAGTTTTATCAGTTTCAGAAAAAGAAAAGCCATCAACCACCTCAAAACGTAAACTTCTATCCAAAGAAAATGCGGTATTATTTATTTGAACTTTTTCACACGGTGATGTAATTTCTCGTTTTGTAACATTTTCTCCTCTGAAGAAGAATCCTTTCGATCCTTAGTTTCAATTACAAAATTCTGAAGTTTTAATGTGTTCTAAAATAGATGTAAGTGAGCAAAGGTTAATCTAAGTTGATCTTTCCTTACTTACTTCTTTACTAGACTACACGAATTAATCATTTTTGTAAAATTTATTACAAATAAGTGATTTGCGAATGAACTGTTTTGCAACAAATCCATCATAACTTCATAACAGCATATACAATGTAGTCTAATTTCGAAATTTGACAATTAACATTCTCTTAGATACGGTTATCCACCGATAAAGATGAATCTTTAGAATGTTTTTAAGTTTGCTAACCGAAAATTTGCTGTTCGTTTATGAATCAGTCAAAATTTTAACTATTTTCTAGGTTACTGAATCAAAGCCCGGGGAAGTGAAAGATGAGGCTGCTGCGATAGGACCAGTAAGTGATACCGAAATACATGAAAGATCACAGATATCAGAAGCTATCAGTGGTGAACTTTTAGATATATTCATGATAACAAAAATTAGAGAAAAATGCATCAACAATTTTATTACAAATAAAAAGAAATTTTCCAATTTACATCAAATTATTGTAACCTAACCTGAACGCTTAATTCAGAAACAGTAACACAACGAGTACCCATAATGCCGGTTGCGATAAATGGCTCACCAAATGTTGAAGGATTATCACAGTCTTCAAGTCAATCGAGTAAGGAGTTTTCTATATCTCGTTTAGTTAACAATCTTAATTGATTAAAATGGATTGAATTTAAAATTACATTGATAGTTTCGATTATTCATGCGTATTTGTTACATTTTCCCTTTCAAATATTCATCCTAATTTTCAAAAACTCCGAAATCATTTCAAAATATTTCTGCAACATATAATACTTTATTCAAATATAATAAGTCTTTATCTGTTTATGTATCTTCAACAAACTTGTCGTTTCCGTGATTATTGAATAGTATTAATAAGTTTAAGACAGGCCGGATACTGAAAAGACGTCACGCAAAATCAGCAAGACAACTTCACAAACTTCAAAATCATCCTCCGAAACATCGCGTCGATCTGTACATAGCGTCAAAAGTGAAAATCATTCAATACATAGTGTCAAAAGTGAGAGTAAGTTTTACTTCAAATCATTACATAATCCCCATTTTGCATTCTTCTTTATGATCTTAGACGAAAATTGAAGTACAGAAGTTCTTGGGTTTATTTTCGACAATTTTTCAAGCTTTTATTTGCGTGCAAGCATATTTTAATCATAATGATCACAAATATCGCATAATTATCTATTACCTTCTCTCATTCTGAAATTCAATTAAATTTACTGTTGCTCTTGTTAGATTTTGCCAGGAACATTGCTGTTGAGCAATTTAAGTTAAATCAATTCTTATCTTACACATTCATCATATTTATCAATAACTAAGCTATTTACTCTGAAAAAAAAGAACAAATAATTAGTAATATTCAAATGGTAATCAATTTTCTCGAATGATTTATGAAAGCCTGATTGTGTGCAACCTAAGAAGGTGCACTTGCACTTGCATTCTGTTTGAAATATAATCTTGCATCATTTCATTTTTATGAAGTTCCACAAACGATTCAATCTTTTTAATCTCAACCGCAAGTCAAGAAAACTATTTCTTATGGCCTTATTATAGTTATCGAAAGCATTGCGAAGAAAGCAACTAACCAATGATAGCAATAAAAATAGCAATAAATCGGAAGAATCCAATCAATCAGATTGATGGGTAAGGGAGGGTTACGGAAACTGAAACGATTGTTGAAGTTGGGGAGAGTTTTCACTAACTACTATAATCTCACAAGAAAGAAATAGGGAACTATTCTGATGAATGCAATTTTCATCGTATTCTCCCATAACAGATGGAAATGTTAAACATTAGTGATAATTTGGTTTCTGACTTTTCAAATTTTCGTAGGTTTTATGAGTTCAATATTTTATTTCTATATGCTCAAACGTTTCCCCTGTATGAAAATAAGAGACATATGAAAAGAATGTTGAAATTTCCGCTTATCTATCCATTAAATCCAACTTTTGAAGCAAAATTATTATTCTTCTTTTGATTGATATCTGAAATATTGATATAATTGTTTCTTCTTTTTTTTTCTAAAATTTACAGCAATTAACTCTTGCCGTTTCAGCCAAGCTAATTGGCGAACCATCACCCGATTCAAAATCAAATGTTTCCATAGTGGATAATCGTTTCCCGTCAGGTTTACCCAATAATGCACAGGCTATTGTCATCGTTGGTGAGCGGAATTTCAATATTCTATTATGAAATAGCTTCGTACGAGACTGAATAAATTATTTCCTATTTACTTGATATATTTGAAAAGTTTCCTTCTTTTATGGATTCTTTTGCCAATTGCTAAATTATTTGAACCATTAGAATAATGAATATTTCAATGTATACTGAGCTGTTGGTATTGACACTGAAATAAACCTAAGCACCTCAAAATATATCATTCTTCATCAAATATCAGCGGTACTTTTATGGCATCGTCAGGTGTAAAAAATTTAATTTTATTAGCTAAGTGAGAGTGCTTTTGACAAAACTTATTCATATGTACACATAGATTGTATATTCAGATTATATTTGTTACTTACTCGGACTAATAAAATTTGAAACTTAAACATACATATATATATATATATATATAGTTTTGAAGAATTTCATATGATTTCAAACTTGAACTTAAAATATTCTGGAAACAGTTGAATTTCACAATATCTTAAATTGAAAAGTCATATCTGATTTCAATCTTGAATGCTTAAAATCTTTAATAGCAACTGGAAAAATTTTAATTTCACAATATCTCAAACTTAAAAACAAGCGTCCGTAAATGCTCTCTACCAAATGTCAGCTTTCGCATAGCTTACAAAAAATTTAAATAAAGCAACAATTTACGTATGTATGTTTTAGGTCCTCCAGGATCTAATAAAGCGGAAATTTCAAAGCGTATAGCCAAACGATACGATGGTTTAATGTATCTTAGTATGGGTGATTTGCTTAGGAAAGAGGTACAAGCAAATGCCGATGATCAACTGTGGCAAAGAATCGGAAAGAAAATGAATGCCGGTGAACCGGTGCCTACGGTAGCACAGATTTATGTTTTATTCTCAAAAATAAGTTGACTTTGTTTCATTTTTCAATTTTACTGACTGCTGTCTTGAAAATTTTGCTGGATTTTTATGTTTTAATATATTTAGTTAAAATCATTTTAATGACATTTGTTTCAGAAAATCTGTCGTGAATTGCTTTACTCAAAAATATACGACGAGAATAATATTAGTAGCGGTTATGTTATCGAAGGTTATCCACGGACGACAAATCAAGCTATCGATTTTGAAAAACAGGTAATAATAATTTGATAACAGTCTCAGATAATATAAAGTATTTCGGTTGAAATGATAAAATAACTTTAATCCAGATTGATCGACTTACTTTGGTGATCTTGATCGATTGCACTGAAGAATTTTGTACTGAAGTCATTGGGAAACGCAAAAAGGACGAGACGATAGACAGGCCAGGTAAGCTAGAGGTGTTTTAAATGTCTTGGGATCCTCAAATAGTTTAAAGTTTGCAGCAAATATTATCATCCTACTAAACAGTCAGAAATATTTTCTAATTATTATTCCAAAAGTTTTTTAAATTTTTACAGACGATAATACGGAAGCAATAAATGCCCGCCTACAAATGTTTAAGCAGAATACACTACCAATGCTGAAATATTTTGACGATAAAGGAAAGCTTAAAGTGGTACGTATAAATACAGCTTATTTTATTTTAATATTAACTCGAAATATTCTGGGAAGAAGAAACGTCTTGATCTAAATTAATTTAAGTGCCTTATCAAATTTCCTATCAACCTGATGCCAAGTTGCTATGCTTATGCTGCAAACAACTCATTAATAAATTTCAACTTTATTCTTACTTTTGCAAATTCCGAAAATAGCGAACAAGAAAGAACTGAAATCTACAGCTTTACGATGCACAAGCATGGTTGTTTAACTTCACTTTTCTCTTAATTTTTTCAATCGAAAAACTGAAGTCTTTCAGTAGAAATCCAATTTTTCCCAGGTTGATGGCGACAATAGTACAGAAAAGATTTTTGCGGAAATTGCCGAAGAACTCGATAGCACTATTTTTGCCACAAGTAACTTTTAAAAAATTAAAATTTTTCGATCGAAATGTTCAAAACATTGAAAGAAGAATGGCTTCAAAGAATTACTTGCATATCTACCATTTTATGTTGCAAAATAATTGCAGTTTGTATACACTGAGACAACATACCGTGATAGATTAACATAAAGTCACGTGAATTACGTAATAATTAGGAGTATGAAAATCATCAATTGCGTTTATTTTTTTACAGAACAAAAAGGCGAGGAAAATTAGACATTATCGGGGAATATCATGGAAGAGAATTTCTGGACAGTAATGTTTTGTTGTATACATCTGATTATCAGTGATAACGACTTTGATAATGATAATTTCTCTGTGAATGTTTTGAGTTATTTCTGTTTTTTTTTTTAAGTGACACCATCGGAATAATGAGTTCAACACCTTATAAAATGCTTGGAGTTGAACAATTGGAATTGTTAAGGATTAAATTTAGGAAAAGCCTTTTCGCAATATCAAATAGACAGATCAACAAGATAAACAAACAGATAAACACATAAACAAAACAAATAGCATTCTAATGGATCAAACAAAAATACACACCGAACATAACCAATGAGATAAATGACGCCTCACAACATTAGTTTTAAGAGATTTTTCCTTTTTTTTCTTTGAGATCTATAATAAATCTTTAAGATTAGTTTTAAGAGACTATAATAAATCTTAGAGATTTTGTAAGAAATTGTTGAAAACTTTAAAAGAGTTTTTGATATAAAAAAATTTGATAAATAACATAATGTTGAATATTTGACACGATCCAGTATTGGAATTCTGACATCATTCTATCATTTCATAAAACTATTAAATTGCAAAAATGAGAAATCAAAAGGGTAATTTTTGTCCGATACATCTGGAAACATATAATATATCTCTAAATGTTATACGCAAACATTAATTATACTATAAATTATTCTCACAATCGTACATTCAAAGTTCGAGTTCGGCAAAAAAAATGGAATATTTTCCAATATCATAAACAGTTTAGTTTCATTTGAAAATTGCAACTAAATATATGTAAACTATGATATAATTGAAGTAAAGCTGTAATAATGAAAAAAAGAAATTCATAGTTGATAAAGACAGATAAATCTAAAAATGGAATTGATAATTCATTAAACTAAGATATTTTTGGCCATTTGGAAATTTTAACTCGAAAAACAGTACATTATTATTTTCTCCAAAAAGTATACACTGTTTAAAATGAAAGTTTTAAAAAGTAACATGATGCTTTAAAAAAAAAATGAAAAAAATGAAAAAAAAACAAACTATCGCAGTACATTTAATCTTTCTACTGTAATATTTTTATGACTATTTCCAGTTTCTGATTATTTAAAGATGTTTTTTTTATCAATATATTTAAGATTAAAACCAATGATTCCTTCATTTGCTATTGTTTTTCTCCATCCATCAAGAAATAACGTGAAAATAAAAATCAACAAAATCAGCATCTAATTAAATGATATTTAACCATTTCAGCAATTCAATTGACAAATTTAGACTTCAGTGGGTGTATTCTGTCGTAATTGCGATCCAGGACTACCATAAACATTCTCGGTGGAATGATCCTGAGATTGCATATTTCGAGCACGTGCCATCGCTCGAATAGGTAAAGTTCCATCAACAAGATCTTCCAGGACAGGTGCACTTTCATAGCCTGTCCCATACAACGGTGAGCGTGACATTTGACTTGGTATTGGTATATTACCCTTTGTAGAGTAAAGAGACTGAAAGAAGTTAACGTGTGAAAATGTTTAAATATTTTTTTCCACGTAATTTTTTTTTAATTTATGGGATTTTCCGAAACTTTAAAAAATATTCGAAACACTATAAATTTCGTAAGGAAACGGAATACGATAATATGGCAATATATTTATAAATATATGAAATCGGAAAAGATAGATGCAGATGAAATTGAAACCTTAATATTTTTTCCGAAATTTCCATAATACTTTTTATTCATCTTGCCGTTGGTCAGCAATGCTTTCTCATCTGAGGATACACTCGATGTTTGCTTGCTGTCATTTTCTAGGGATATGTTTTGCTGCAGAAAAAGTTATTGAAATTCATACAATTTCCAATAAAACTTAGATTTTAATCTAAAGAGTTCTGGTTATAATGAAATTTCAGCAATAATTTAGACCAAATTTGTTATAAACTAACAGATTGCTTCGTACAAAGAGATAATCTTAGTAACAATCAATCTGAACCTGTCTTGAATAAATTCGGATCAGCTCGTTGACAAGATCCCGTGATATTCTGGCATCGACATGTTCATTTATAAATTTCAACAGCAGTACGCCGTCAGGTCGAAGAAAATCCTCTACGAAACGCTTCATGTCATCGGTATGAAATCCGGATAACTAAACATGAGCAAAATTTATTTCAATAGTTTATAAAGCTAATGCTATAATTAAAATTTCAACAAAAAGCTGAATCACTCGACATCAAAATTTATTTAAATCATTAAAAATTTTCATTTGTTATCTTAATCTCATTCAAATTTCAGTAATATTAAAAATAAAATATCACGAGGATAAGTTTCACACAAGAAATTCAGATTAAAAATTTCGTTTACTCAAGCCATACTTCCTAGAACTGAGAATCTTTTAAGCTTTTAACAAACATTAAATCAACAAAGTGATAAGCAAACGAATGCGTTTATCTAGTAAAAAACAAAAAAAAAAAAAAAGAAAATTTCAAATGCACACCTTCCATTCACGCTTGTTAATATTCCACAGTATCAATTGCGCACGCGTTCTTGACAAACACATCAAAAAGAGATAGTATACGAAATTAATAACAGTACAAATACCTATGAAAATAAGCCAAAACAAGAGAAATAAGTAAAATTTCTCATTGATCATATTCATCATAATAACACATTGTACCGTATGACGTTGTACATTACCGAGACGACGTACCTGAAAAAGAGAAAAAAAAATAGTTCACTTCCGCATTTTCTTATTTTCTTAAAATCTTCGTAATTATCAAATAAGATGCTTTGGTTATGTTTTGAAATTTCATAAATTCAAGTGGAATTATTCAGTAAAGTTGAAAGAATTAAACCTGGAAGTCACACATAATAACACGTGGAAATATTGATGATTCCATCCATTCCTTTCCCGATACTACATCCGTTATTGTCTGTAAAACAGTTTTTTTTTTTTTTTTTTTTTTTTTTTAACTCAATCATCAGTGAAATTATTGATGAAATAGCGATTAAAGCGATATTTAAAACTATTTTAATTCAAAGTCAGTATTAAAATAACGGCAAGCAAGTAGACGCACTGTCATGAATGATCGAAAGAATTTTTAATGATTCCATATTTTACTAAAGGTGATAGACTAATTACCACTCTATCGAAAAATTAAACCACTAAATCTGAATTTCAATCATAATTTGATGTTATTAGCCAAAAATCTTAGGGCAATCACAGCTTCGTGTAATGTTATCGATTGTGGATATACCTAACCACCGAATTATTCTGCTTTTACTACTCTTCGAAATTCGTCGCAAATCTCTAATTTTTGTCAGAAAAAAAGAAAAATGAAATCTAGCAGATACTTGAAAACCCCATTGCAGATAATCACCACCAAAGAAGTGTTCCAGCATGTAAATTTGCCCAATGATATTTAATACGTAAAGAAGCTTAGTTAGCAAATACAGCGTTGTAGCATTTCGACCCGATCGAGCAAATCCCTGAAATACAGATATTAAGACTTCTGAAATGTGTGAAAAAACAAAATTAGCATGAAAAGTTGTCGTAGAAATAGAATCTTAAATTTTTCAAGAAAAAGAAATTTCATAAAATTCTAACCATTCTGCTACCTTCTCGAGAGTTGAAAACTGATACTGTATCGCCGATATATTCTGCCAAATTTCGAATTTCTATGTCACGACTATGACCATGTAAAGTAGAACATTTCTTTGCTTCTTTTACTATCCCTTGCGGTTGTATTGCTATTAAAGAATTATGAATGAATTTCAGGATGATGAAATTTTAGTCATCAAAGATCAGTGGGAATTTTAAACGTCTATCCATTTCAGATCAAACGATGGATGGTTTTCTTTTATTAAATAACTTATAATTAAACATGGTTATATTGTTTCAATCTTCCATAGAAATCAAGATTCCATCAACTTATCTTCTTCAAAAATCACATACATAATTAGATTTGAAGGGAAATAAACGAAGATAAAACAAAAAATATACTAAGGAATTAATAACGAAGAAGTTTATCACTTCTAAATGTAGAACAAAAAGTTCCCGGAACATTACCTGTTTCTTTATATAAAATATTCCAAAAATAATTGGGCGCAAAAAACATTAAAGCTTGCAACGCTAACACTACCGGTACCCACTGAAATGCAATATATTCAGTACTGTTTATATGATTATTTCATTTCTAGAATATAATTTATGATTGACTGAAAGTTAAGATATCCAACTTCGTTCTCTTTAATTGAATACTTGGAGAAAGTGCAATACCCGATAATAGCTGATCTGATCTTTCCGTTCATGTAATTCTTCTGGTATCTGTTCCGTGAACGGGATATAGTATGAATTCTGAATAAAGCAGTAATCCTCTGCATACTTTTCCCAACCACCTGGAAAAAACTTTCTTTTCAAAGTTCATAATTAAGCAAATGAAGAAAATTTCTATGATAATAATAGCTTTTTACCTCGAAATTCCATAGGTACCCAACATTGAATTGGTGAACCGAAATATTGTTTTGCTGAGATAGCTAATGCCACCAAAGCTAATAATAGTGATGTTGCATAATAATTCAAAAAATCCACTTTATCAGCAACCACTTGTGGCTTGACTACTCTATGGATATATTCTGAGATCAACGGAATGCCAAGCATTTTTGTTTAAATGATCTGAAAATTTCGAAATACTTAAAATCAGAATTTAAATTAAATCATATTAAAAGGATAGCATGACTAGACTATATATTACAAAACCTATTTCCTTAAAAATTTTAATGGATATTTTCCGAACATAGTAATTAGCACAGTAATATTATATTCAGCAATAATTTTGTGACTTTAATAAGCTAGGTATTAAGTCAAAAAGTTCCATTTTGGAATGGAATCGAATCAAGCGATGCGCATACGAAAATGATACTTGCTAATATAAAACAGGGAAATAATTCTCGATAACGAATATTCGGCGAAGTCGATGAGAAAGAAAAAACTTAACTAAATGCTTCGTGAAATTTGCAAAGTTGAAACACTAATTTTTCTGAGCAATCACAGACTAAAGAAAACGGCCAACTTCAGTTTCCAATAGATAAATAAAAAAACTGCTACAATTCAAAATTAATTAAAAGCTCAAAAGAAACTGAAAATTGTTTCTGTACGGCTAAATTCTAACGAAAAAGCTGACTTCCAAAGGTGATAAACAGTTCGGGGAAAGAAAATGTTTAAAAAAAAAAAACCGTCTCTCTAGAGAGAGAAGATTTCTTGTATTTTTTTGGTTTGTGTTTCCTCTCTTTCGTATTTTTTCATTCTGCCTATCTTGGCAAGTTAACAATTACCAAAAAAAGCTGAGGGAGAAGTGTTAGAGTTGAAATGTAAAACTATGCAAATATTGAAAAGGAAACAGCAAAATGTATTATGACGAAAAATAAGCCTTCCGATGGAGGTTATCAGCATATTTCCAGTAAAAATATTCCAAGTAGTTAAATGATTTAAGTATTTCAATTCTGAATTGTTTCAAAAAAAGCTATCAGCATTGGGGAAAAGAACTGTCCACTTAATTAGTACGAAATGATAATAGCCAAGCACAAGCATAATGCTTTCTCTTAAGTATAATTTTAATCAGAAATCCGTTCACTCCATTAATTTTGTTAAATTATTGATATTTTCACTTTAGGAAATTTAGATTTCGTTGAAATCACTTGATTCTGTTGAAATTTGATTTCAACTTTACTAACAAGTATGAGGAGCGTACATAAAAAATACGTAAAGAAAATAATTTAAGTAGTGAAATTAGGAAAACGATGTAAACTTAATAATTATAGTAATAGAATCAATTTTAAACTGTGTAATGTTCCAAATCTTTTTGCTATTATAGAATTTGTGCAGTCATTACAGCTACATTACATTGTATAAATCATTCCATATAATCTGTATACCATCATCGAATACCGTTGTAATTCGACCATCATCGAATACTGTTGTAATTCGATAAATTATTTTAAAAAAAGTTAAGATAAAAGAGTGCACAAACTTTCTCAAAATTTAATCCTAAATGATCGAAAAACATAGCAAGAAGAAGTGAATAGCTCAAGAGCAAGCATCTCTGATAGGTCACGTTGCCCACTAACTCAATGACTGTTGACCTTTGTCAAACTGCCCTCCAGTTTCCTTCTCTCATCGATCGATCATACATTCAGAAACATAACAGCGATACAACATACAAAAGAAACATAACCCCAAAGAAGGATGATAAATGATTAATCAACAAGAGCGGCCAGTGATGAATGTTAACGAAGGATTTAATCAAATGACAAAAAGTCGGGAAAAGAAAAAAATGATGTATAATCAAATTTTCAAAAGAAAGTCAACTGTAGAATAAACTAATAATTATATTAATAGCAGCAGAGTCTTAAGATTTTGTAGAAATTAATTACTTTTTGAAAATTCTCAACAATAAGAAAAAATGTCTAGAAGGAGTAAAGTACTATCTAAAAATCTTTTATTTGTAATTTTTTAAAATTTTAGATTTTACAAAACAACTCTGTTGAGAACACTGTAGAGTGCATTGTGAAGTAATAAAACGATAATGATAATTCAGTGATAAGGAATTTTTTATATGAAGAAAGATTTGAAAAGAATGATGATAGGAAGAAATGATGAATATCGGATACTATCCCATATAAAAAGTAAACGAAGAGAAGGAAATAGATGATAGCACTACGAGAATGAAATGTATGATTGAAAGGATCAAAGAATAGTGTGAAATAAATGAAGTGTAGTGAAAAGGTTCATCTTTTGAGTACCATTGATAGAGAGAGACATCTCGACCTCTTCTTTGCCCGCCTCTTTTCTTTCTTCACCTCATACTGTCTCATTTCATCCTAATTACTCCTCAACTAGTTTAGCTAAAAAAAATTCAATGGTCTTTTATTGAATGCTAATTGGCGACATTTCGTACAGAAGTGGACAGACAGAGATGCTCATCAAATATCAAGAGAGTGACGAGTTAAGCAATGCTAACCGATACCATTCACAATTTCACATATGACATTTTCCGTTTCAAATCGATAAAAGCTACTCCTAAATTTGAATTTCGAAATGGACAAGAGCCAGAGATAAACGATAATAAAATTCAGTATTGCTTTCATTCTGGATGTTGGATGAAGTGATGTAACAGATAAGACTAATTGGATAATTACAATTTTAATCATTAAATGAAAGTAATTTCTTTTGAATGAATTTGTTGGCAGTTCAGTTCTTCCCTAAAAATATATAATATTTCATTTCACACTTCATCTCTTCAATTCTGCTTCTGTTGATTTTTATTTCGTTTAGATATTTTATTTCAGCCTCTCAAATTCGTTTCCTCCGCAAATTTTAGTGTAAAGCCGATATTCTCCACCTGAATTTGTAAATATTGTTATTTCATTCCATGTTTATGTTTACAATAATCTTTCGAATACACTTTTATTCAGATACAATCACTTGATTGCTTTGTACGTCGATCATATCATCAAAAAGATAGGATAGCTGTTTAAGATTCATAGATTGAAAGAAGTACCACGTCTCATATGAGCTTTATTCCCTTAACTTAAGATACATTTCGTTCAATCACTTTCAAGTTTATAATGGTATTAAAGTAGAAAGCAATAAGTTCTCTTAAACACCTATCCAATATTTAACACTTAATAGGTTCTTTTTCTTCAGCTTTTTCCCTTTTGTTTTGCAATAACCACTTTAGATTTGGAAGTAATTAAATGAAACATATCTTAACTAAGGAAAATAAATGTCATTTGTTAATATTGTTTTTGATAACATTTGAACATGGATAAAAGGTAGGATGGAATTTATAGAAAATAGTGATATCATCGCCAAGAATTACTTCGATTTCCAGTCCAACTGAAGTTTAACGTTTAAAGCTAATTAGTTGTATCTTATCAGCAAAAATTATTCACCCAACATTATCATTTATCATATACCTTTTGAAGATGTGTTAGCAATCGCAACTTGAAATACTTTATCAGAGATATGTAATACTATTTCATCAACAGCTCATCACTGGTAATGTAACCTAGTGCTGATCACATGAAAGATATGATTTCCGTATCATATCTCTTACCTGGCCGAAATCCACGACCTGATATCATTGCTGCTGAACGCGATGTTAATGGATACTAAAAATTTCATCATAATCCCTGAGCCTTTAATTTATTCTTATAAATCTTCATGATAACTGGCATTTTTTATAAGAAATTCATGGGTTTTGTTATCAAGTTTTGAAGTTTTGAAGAGACTTTATTTATTCATTAACACGTACGTTTTTCAGTGTTTCCATCTTTTCTTTTTAGCATTTTGGTATTTCTGACAGTTTTTGGTCCTTTCATTTGTCATTTCAAATATTCGAAGTATAATTCTTGTACGAAGATTGAGAAAACTTACGGTAAAACTCTCGACTTGGCCAGTGGTATCCGTTCCAAGAGCCGACCTTAGAAATCGTAGATGTGATGCTTCATTTAAACCATAACGAGTCTGCTGAAATTCCCACAAAAAGAATATCGCATGCTTTGATTTCAAATGATCTAGGCTACTGAAGTTGTGAGACAAAAATTGGAAGATGTCTGAAATACTGTCTAGAAGCAAATGATTGCTGAATATTTACAGAGATACCATGACAAAGATGAAAACTTATCAAAGATCTTGCTAACCGTAGTTTGCAAGAATTCGCAGAAATATTATACAAAAAGATAATCTATCATTACACCTTTCGACTGTTGGGACTTTTTGGCAGAATATAACGTTTGTTTCACTCACACAAATTAGCTTTATCAATGAATAAATCTTGTTTTCCTGCTATCTTACTCTGTATATAGGAAATTTCGCGATGTTCGAATTATCGATAATGCCGGTAACATGATCTGCCAATAAATAGCAACAAACCAGCGTACTCAGCAGAGTCCTGCGGAAATGTACTATCAGTGAACGAGATGATGACATTGTTACGAGTTTGACGGTTTCTGAAAATTTCTTCTTGAACAAACTGTGCATAAATTTTTTTTGACTTCCAGTCGTTTTTATATGTAAAAAGTATGTAAAGAGATTTTAGCATGTTATGAAAATGAAATTGTTTTTAAATTGAATTGGAATAAAATCCAGAAAGTTAGAATCATGATTAAAATTAAGATAAAAATTTCATGCATACAAATACTTATAGCAGCATGTAAATCAATTAGAAACTTTCAAATTTACTTTCAAAATGAAAAGGAGACAAGACTAAAAGAACTTCTGATTAAAACAAGTTTAATATCGAAGACGTGGAAAGTCTTCAAAATTCTATTATTAAATAAATTGAGAAAAGTTAAATGAAAATAAAGTCGAGGCATGAATAAAATAGTTGAACTTGGTGGGAATTTCGAAATTTGATACGCTAAGCTCACAGTACCGCCTACCTTAGATAGCAATTAGTGTGCCATTCATTTTCAACCTTTTTACTTGAAAATGGGCAATCGACGTTCCGATTGTGTGCGGACACAGTTGCGCAATTTAGGACTTTCGTTTCTACTTATGTACTTTGCTTTCTATTTGTCATTGTTATGTTTTAATTCCAAAAAAAAGGTATTCTAAATCCTCGAAAATCTCACAAATCTAAATTACATCTAAAATTTGTTTCATCATACTACTAAAAATAGCTTTTCACATTGTATCATATGATTGGAAAAGTTGAAATTTCAGCAGTGACTATTGACAGAACTGTGAGTTCGCACATTTATCATTAATATCTTTTGTACAAACAATTTCATTTATTATTTTCTCACATAAAAATTCAGCAGCAATTATGCTACTCTTTAGCTATTTCCAATCTCTAAATTTCCGAAATGACAGATCGGTAATCTGAACGGAACATTTAGTACTTAAATTTTTTTACCAAAGATTGTTATATAAAAATATAACAAAAAACAAGATGAAATGAAGAGATATGTTATTTCAATTCGATTATTAGGTGAGGTATTTATTGATCCTCCATAAAAAAATCAACCTTTCAAATGTGAAGTATACAAGTTTGTTTAAATTTTAGTAAATTATGATCAAAACCAATGCCTCATCATTTTCGGTGATGAATATACATGTTCTCCGGATTATTTCATTCTATTCCGAATTAAGAGGATCAAGTGACGATTCTCAATTGTTCTGCAGTTATAAACTGATCACGCATGGACAATTTGGAACTATGATTTCAATGTAACTAATAAAATGTTTTAGGCAGCTGTGAAGTTATCATTGTTATGTAAAAAATATTAACATTCTGTGATTTTGTCCGATCATAGGTCGCACGATTTATCGGAATGCATGAAAACGGTTCTCTCCGTTAATGCGACAGTTATTCTTCGTTGGACTGGTTGACGATCTTCTAGCAATTACCATTTATACATTTAGAGAAATATTTTCCGAAAATTCATTTCGCGTTAGATTCCATCATTTCAACCGTAACCATTTATTGGCAAAAATTGTTCTCGAATCAATATGCTACTGCCATTTTATATCGCAGTTTTTGTGTTGTCATCATATATGCACAAATAACGGTAAATGAGTAGACATTGCTCTCAGTACAGAAACAAAATATTGATAAATCTTTTATCTTAGCTAAGGACAAAACGGTTCCCTGTGAAGTGGAATAACCGCTTTTCATTCCTTATTTATTTCCTTGTTCCTTCCAAAGTAATCAGTAATTTGCGATCACACACTATTGTAAAAACCAAACTACAACACAAGAAGTTTATACATTAAACTACGAAATCATTTTGATAATATCAGTTTGTCAATTCTTTCGTTTCAAATCAGCAGCACAAAATAGTAGAGCTGACACTCATTTTCAAACTATTACTGCAATTCCCCGAACTAATCCTAAAGTACAGCGAAGCTAATCAAAGATTCTACAATGGTATTTGTACAATGCCTCCGGCTACTACTGATCAAAAATTTCAGAGAAAATAATCATCAAATATCTTGAATCATGAAATAAATCATTTCGTGTTATTTCAAATTCAAATGAAGGCTTGCAAGCACACAAAGTGACACATGGAGACAAACGATCAATCAAATGCGGTAAGGAATTCCGGCAGTTTAGCAATCTAAAACAACATGTATAGATACACAATAATGAACTGCATTTCAAATGTAATGCATGCAATAAAGCATTTAATTAGCTTAACAATCTGCGGCAACATGAACGGATACATAGGGACGAACGGCAGTTTAAATTTGATGCATGCGGTAAAGCATTCAGATAGCTCACTCATTTTGCAAGCTCACAATGTGTGACACATGTAGACAAACAACCATTCATGTGTGATGATTGCGGTAAAATATTCAAGCTGCTTAGCAATCTGCAACAACATATATTGATACATAGGAATGAAGAGCAATTCAAATGTTATCAGTGCGACAGAGGTTTTAATGATCGCAACAGTCAGCAAAAACATGAACGGATGCAAACAGTAAAAAAAACTATCGAAATGTGGCAAATGTGGCAGCGAATTCAGTCGAAATTTTGATTTGAAAGAATTCAAAAAGAAGCATAAGGACTGAGCTGAAAAGCAACATTCTACAGTGAGCTTCTTAATTATGCCAACAACAGACGATATCACTGCTACAGATGTATTAATAAAGAAAATAATTTCAATCATAAGGTTATGAAATTATTATATTGTGGTGGCTTAAATTGTATTTATACTATTATTTAAACTTTGCTCACCACTTCCTGATTTAATGAAAAAAGTTATTGCTGAAATTTGAATGGAAAAATTTGAATGATGACCGGACAGAATTTTTTTCATTCCACATTCATTCATTTTACCACTTGAAATTTTCATATGTTATTTTAATCCATTCAGACAATATTCTATTAGTCATCACATTTGCCTAATCGGCCACCGTAACCTACAATTTTTTATCGGAATTTAGTTTCGAATAATGAAATTTCTTGAGAATGTAAAAAAATTCGTTGCAAAAATTGTATATCAAGCAGTTTTCTCAAAAAAAAAAAAAAATGGAAATATTTCTGCATATTGTCTTTTTCCTTCAATGATTTCTGTTAGGCTCTTTTAATGACTTTGATGGTTTTTTCTTTTCGGCTCATTATTCTGTTTTGCAAGACTTCACTAATTTTTTTTATTGTTTAACCTTGTTCTTGTTGAAAATGCTGGCTAATGTTTAGCTAAAATGCAAACAATTCCATTAAATAAATATTTCTTCCAGTAAACTTCAAAAAGTTACCTGTGTATTTATGCAATCAAACTTTGTTCAATGTCAATAATATTGTCATTCTTCTTTTAGCAAATTTAAAGAAAAATTTTTTTTAAACCAAATCAAAAATAATTTTACGAAATAAATATTTCTTCCAGCAGATATGAAATATTTATTTACATCGTCGATAATGCTGATGAAATGATTGATAAAGATAGCAAAGAGTGAATAATGGTAGTGACAGTAATAATAGTATATTGATATTAATGGTTAATAGATGTGATAATAATTATAGCAGTAATTTTAATGGTGAAAATTGCGAATAATAGTAACAATAAAATCAATAACAGAAATACGAGCAGTTATAATTATCAAAAATGCGTGAACATAAATTTTGTTGCATTTATCATTGGGCAAAATGGTTTGAGGGAATTTGTTTGGAAGCTATTGAGGTAATTTGGAAAAAAGTT
Organism: Dipetalonema caudispina; assembly: GCA_013365325.1. Taxonomy (NCBI): domain Eukaryota; kingdom Metazoa; phylum Nematoda; class Chromadorea; order Rhabditida; family Onchocercidae; genus Dipetalonema; species Dipetalonema caudispina. Next base: position 4,335 of record JABVXV010000060.1, on the reverse strand, counting down.
TTTCGGGAATTATTGGAGTATTCGAAATCTACTGTAGTCATCGAAATTTGTGAGTAATGTATTTCTGGATTATAAACGAATTATTGCATTGTTTTTGTTTTACTCAAATTCATTTTCAAATTCGTCAATTATGCTACTAATCACTATTGATGAGTTTATGGAAACGAAGGTAGACAAAGCTTTTTTTCTTGCTGGTTAGCCTATTAGAGTAATCTAATTTTAACTAGAGAAAAGTGAATCATTTTGCTTTGTAGAGCTTCGTTTATTGATACTGATGATTGACACTTTTCAAGAGTAACCTTTTTAACTTTGAGAAATTGTGGTTCAAAAAGTACTAAAATCTTTTCGTTTCTAGTATTTTATTTTAATATTAACTCATAGGAATGTACAACATTTTAAGGTAGGCAGTGGGATGAACCTAAGAAATTTAAAAAACATTTGGTTTAGTAGATGTCTAATTCATTTCGAGTTAAAAATAAAACTGCAATCCAAATTCCAAAATTTCAGCTTATATTTTTGAATAATCTTAAATTCATTCCACGAGTTATGGAATGGAAATTTACAAGAACCAATAGAAAATTATGTACCGAATCAGTTGAAAGATATGCTAAAATACGTCTCACTTTATTCCAGATTATCCTTGCGACGTTGTTCTTCATCTTGTCTAATGCAACCAAATAATCACGCCAATCAAAATCCCAACGGTGTAAAATCATCGCCTTCCGGTACAAAGCTAGAAAGAATGGTATAAAACGAAGGAGTGAACACGGAGGACTAACATTGCGAATCGGAATCAATAGATTCAAATATGCAGACAATACGGCTCAACGTTGAAACAGTTTGACATTATTTCAGGAAATCTTATTTTCCTGCCTTCCATGACATTCTATATTGCTTGGCCTAAGTGATGAAGTTTGCTTGAGACAGGTAGTGAAATTGACACGCTTTCCGGAATAACAAATTATATATATTAAAAATTAAAAAAAAACGAAAATTACAAAATTCAGCCGAAGTTGGCAAATTTATAAAATTTCTAAATTTAAAGTCGTTTAAAGTCTAATTTCTGCTAAAAACTAATTGGAAAATGCAATAAGAATATGTCGCAAATTCAAAATTCAAAGCAAAATAAATTCGAAGGAATTTTAGTTAGAATTTGAAGCAAAACACATCCCATGGAAATTCATTTTTAACATATTAGGAGTAATCGGCCGTTCCTCCACAATTCTTGCAAATCAGAGAATAACACTTACTTGAAAATTATTAAGCGTCAACACACATTTCTGCAATTCCTATTTCAAATACCTTCCAATCTGTTCATTTATATTCAGTTAGACCATTCATAGCATTTGTTCTTTATTGATTAATTTCCTAAAATTGAAAAAAGAACATTAATTCTTTGTATCACCGATACTGTATTCCATATTTTTTGTTACATGCAATAGATAGGATAAGCAAAATTGCATGCGATAAATGAAGTCAACAAAAAAACATGCAATAAGTAGAAGTATTCATGAAAGTTGTCTGAAAACGTAAATTTATGAAAAAGTAGGTAAACAATAAAAAACTAACAAGAAAGCGTGCAGTAAGTAAAAGATATACGAGAAAAAAATGTATCAAGAAGAAGTAATCGAAAAAAAGTGAAGTTAACAAAAATTATAAAATTTAAACTACGAAGAAATAGTACAAGCAATTAATAAGACTGTCTAATAGTTAAGATTAACAAAAAAAGCATGCAATATGCAAAACGTGAAAAACCCAGTGTAAATTAAATATTAAGTAAATCCAACACAAAGGCATGCAATAAATAAAATCAACAAAAAGGCATGCAAAGGAAAGTAAAGTACAATACCATGCAGTAAATAAAGGTAAGAAAAAAGTATGCGCTAATAGGAAATTCATATAAAAAACAAGCGGTAAGTGCAACCCGAAACGCATGCAAAAAAAAAAAAACAAAGTTAAACAAAGATTCGGTAACTGCAAATAATTAGAAATATTATTTACGAAATGAGATTAACAAAATCAAAAAAGCATCAATTAGTGAAACTAAAAAAAGTGCATGCGTAAACAGCAAATGCAATTGAGAAGTGCAGGATAACCGAAGTTAATAAAAAGCATGCAGTAAGTAGAAATAACCAAAAAAGCATGCAGAGAAACAAAGTTAACAAGAAAAGATGCAAATAATCCGAAACATTATCCAATAAGAAATATGAACAACGAAAAAAGCATGCAATTAGTGAAACTACAAAAAAGGCATGCATTAACAGCGAATGCAAGGGCGAGCAAAGTTAATAACAAGCATGCAATGAATAGAAGTAACAAAACGAAATAACCAAAAAAGCATCTGAAGAATTGTTAAGGAAGTGAAATTAATGAAAAAAGAGATGTAATAAATAAAACTGGCAAAAAACAAGTGAAAGTTAAAAAATACATGCAACGTATGTTTCACGAACAATTCAAAATTTTAAAAGATATTCAAAAAATTTGAAAAAATTTCAAAAATCAAAAACAGGAAGTCAAAATTCAGAAAATTCAAATGCCGGAATAATATTAATAAAGTCAAAACCTGAAAGTTTGGCTCAATGGAAATTATTTACAAAAAATAAAAGAATGGATTCAAACAAAAAGCTTAACTTTTCCGATATATTTCAAAAATTCAAGGGATTCAATAAAAATTTTGGCAAATTCAGAAACTCACTAGTTAAGAAACATATTTCAAAAATTATGAAAAAATGCGAAAGACTAAAAATTTAATCTTCAAAATTTCAAAAAAAAAATTTTTTTTTCACATACAAGCATATAAGTTCTTCAAAAAATTCATTTTAGCTAATTCTGTACTTTCTTCGTACGATCTTCCCCACCGCGCTGATACTGGTAATGAAATATTTTGCTCATTAATGAGTACCAACTCGTCAGTTCAAATAAGCTATTATTAAATAATTCAATGATGCTTTCAAAAAATATTCAAATTTTACTAAAAGTAAATTTAAATAAAAATACGTCTACCACTACCTAACCTCTAATATACAAAAACCATAACATAACAACAAGAAACAAAACCTAAAAAGGCTAAAGAAACAGGTATTAGAGTGATGTAATGCAAAATTACATATATTACAAGTTGGTACTCGAAAAACATAGAAAATTAAATGAAAAAAGTTAACATTAAAATAACAATGAAAATAGTTTCAGTAGGAAAGTTTTAAAAAATAACGAACTAAGCAATAAACAATAGTTATTGAAGACAAAAAATTAAAATCCGTTAGTAACAGCTAACATAACAAAATCTAGAGAAACAAGTATTACAACTAATAATACACTATAAGTTATTACCCGATAAGTACAATAAATTCAAAGAAATAATTTAACATTAAAATAGTAGTGAAAATAATTTCAATAAAAAAAAAAATTTCAAAAACAGTTGGGAAGTAACATAAACTTTAAACAACAAACAATAATTATCAAAAATGCAAACTCTTAAAAAACAATAAATTCCAATAAAAAATTACCTGCCCAAAATGAGGCTGGCAAAATTGAGAAAAAAAAAACAAGAAACAAAAAACAAACAACTGAATTCAAAGTTGTTAGTTTTTGATTTCAAGCATGCCATGAACAAATTTGATCTCATATAAAAGTATAAAATAGCTAGTGAAATCTTATCATTACTCTACTTGCTTTTTCCAAGTATTGAATTCAGTTGTTTTCAAATTAAAAGTTATTTCAGAAAAACAAAATTTTTTTTTTGTTTTTTTTTATTTTTCTTTTTTTTTTTTTATTTTTTCTTTTTTTTTTTTTTTTTTTTTTTATTTTTTTTTTTTTTTTTTTTTTTTTTTTTTTTTTTTTTTTTTTTTTTTTTCTTTTTTCTTTTTTCTTTTTTTTTTTAAATTTTTTATTTTTTCTTTTTTTTTCTTTTTTTCTTTTCTATTTTTTTATTCTTTTTTCTTTTTTCTTTTTTTTGTTTTCTTTTTTCATTTTTTATTTTTCTTTTTTTTTTCTTGCTTTTTTCATTTTTGTTTTTATAAATTTTTTTTTTAAAGTTTACTAACCCGCTTGGGCGTACTTCGTTGCATAGAGGATGGAGAACTGGAACAGGCAGCGACAAGTTGGCCACGTGAGGAATACCAGATACTATCATTGATCTGAAAGGAAAATTCATTGGTTAGGAAGACAGTGATGTCGACTCTATGAAAGTTTTATTTTCTATAGTCATTCGGATTTTCTTCTTTAATTTCTTCAATATTACTAATTTCTCACCTGGAATGAAGAGGTAATGCGAATCCTCTTCTCTCCCCACAAGATTCAGTCGGCGGCGCTTAACCTGTCGTTCGTTGATTACGG